>WUQG02305933.1:0-19259 GCA_011317285.2 Androctonus mauritanicus | reverse complement strand
TCGATCATTTGACTTTAACTATAGGGGGTAAATACGTTACCTCTCTATAAAATGTCTTTTGTTTATGCATGTTCGTTACTGTATGTGTTTGCGTTTCTGAGAAAAAGCCATTGCCCAACTTGCCCCATTGCTCAACTAGCCCTGCTCTACCCTATTTCTAAAACCGTAGAATGTAACTTGTATAATAATAATAAATTAGACATTTAATAACTTTTTATGATTTTTGTGTATAAATAAAAATTATTACTAGCTTTCAGATAAGAAAATTATTTGCCAATAATCTACCCCAAAAGCAATTACTATAACAGAGATCGATTGTATACAATAACAATCGATTGTATAATAATGTTTGGAGTATAGGCGATTAATTTTTTCAAACAAACAGTTTCGAAAAAATTAATCGCCTATACTCCAAACATGTCCTTTATTTTGAATGATTAAAGTTAAGGGATTAAAATATATATCATCAAAATCATTTTCAATAGCATAATCTGCATGTTGAATTCCAAAAATCTATTAAATAATTTCGTAATTTTATCTTCAATGCTGTATTAATAAAATTATGTAATAATTATCATTCTTATATATTAGCTGACATAACCAGCGCTACTTGAATAATAATTAAATATGATTAATTTAACAGGGTGCCCAATCTAATCTGATTTTCGATACTAATGGAATAACATACCTCTAATTTAGTAATCACAACATTTTCTGGAGAAGTCGAGTATGCTGAATCCAAAAATTAAATGATCTTTGTCCTCATCTTTAAACTCATTCAGTAAACATCTCACAAACCGTGAAAGATGAGAGAACAAAGACAAAATTAGAAAGTTGTAGAGCACCATCGAATTAATCTAAAAGTAAATTGAAAATAATACTGGGAAAAAATCTGAGAAAACAAACTTTCAAACCGAAATAGTTGAAAGGTATTAATTTTTGTGGTAGGGAAAATTGGATTGGTTCAATAAACAATTACTAAAATTGAAAAGCAATAACATTTTATTTCTTTTCTAATGGGAAAAAACATTTTCTACAACATAGACATAAAGTAATGAAATACCTAAAAGTGATGGTTGTCATATTGAATATTTGCTTTAGATTTATGTTTATGTTGTACAAAGTATTTTTCATTGGAAAATTAAGAAAATGTTATTTATTTTGGATTTTAATGGTTGTTAATTGGGCCAACCAATTTTCTCTACCTTTCAACTATTTTGGTTTTGAAAATTTGTTTTCTCAGATATTTTCCTATAAGGGCATTATTTCAATTCACTTTTAGACTAATTCGATGGCGATCGACAACTTTCTAATTGTCTTTGTCCTCCCATCTCTCATAATTTGTGAGATACATATAGAATGAATTTGAAGATGACCTGTGAGGACAAATATCATTTGATTTTTGGATTCAGCATACACAATTTCTCCCAAAAAATATTATGATTAGTAAATTGGAGGTATGCTATTTCCATTATTATTGAAAATCAGGTTAGATGGGACGCCCCGTATATTAATTTATAGAAATAATAATCCTCTAAAATTATTTTATCTTCCAAAAGTTGTTTAACAATGCAGACAAACCATATGTTACCCATGCTTTAACGTTTATCGCCATCTTGTGTCAATTATATAAATTCAAAAATCTTAATGAATCTTATCATTTATCATTCTCTCATCTTCATTACAGAGTAATTTCAAAAGATTGAATTTCCATCATTTTTATCGGATGAATCAATAGGATTAATATTACTTAAAATTCGACTTTGACTGATGAATCTGTGAAATTTTTAAATAAATAAGGATAAAATATAAAAATTAAGTTTATAGTCCATATATTCGATTTAAAAATTTTTATTTATTAATTTTCCAAATACAGTAAAGTTTTCCTTTTAATCTAATGGATTATAAAATTCAATCAAATAATCCAAAAGTTATTAGAGAGAAATTTTTCAAGTTTGAATGGCAACCATTTTTAAATAATTGTAGATAAAAGATTAATCGATCTGTCATGAAGATCATATTCAATGGCATGGTCATCTTGCTTTATTTCATAAAAATTGAATACTAGCTTAAGATGCATTAAGAGATATTTCTGAAGTTAGTTCTATATCTGCAGCTATTTGAAATGGCGGACGTTCTTCAGAACGTCCACCATTTTCAAATAGCTGCAGATATAGAATTAAACAATATAATGTCGAGGTATCCTTTAATGATAGAACATCAATTTAAATTTCATGAAAATATATTAATTAGTTCAAAAGTTATTAGTGGGAGACATAATCGAAGAGATAGCAACGAAAGTTGGGTAAAAATAAAATACTTATTAGATAATATATATTGATTAAACTAAATTTTACTATTAGTTTCATAATTATCCAATAAGATACATAAAAATAAATTATCTACGTATTTATTCTACAAATGTCAAGATTAAAAATTGGTTTTGAAATACAAGTTACGATAGTTATCAGTTATCTCAAAGTTTATATAAAAATCTTGCCACACAAATCTGATTATCTCGTTTTCAACTGAATTTAAAGAAAATTTATTGTTCTGATATTTTTTAAACTTCAGACAGAGAATCATGTTAGATGTCTATTCTAGAATGATATATTGTTCACCATTTTAACACATTATCAGAACTATAGTAGTAGAATACATAAATCTATTTTGTTATCAAAAGAAATAAAATTCTTTAATAATTCGAGTGAGAGATCACAGATTTTCAGGTCAGATTAAATTAATAATACAAATAAATTTAAAAAAAATAAATCTAAATTTTAAATTTATTTCTAAAAAGTTAAAATAATTTTAAATTCAAGGCAATTAAATGATTCATTCGAGTTTTCTTCAGTTTATAAGTTTATATTTTTATGAATTATTTGGGAAAGTATATAATTAATAGATTTAAAAATTAATAGCAGGGCTAACATTTTAGAAAAAAATTTCAAGCATCCTGAATACATTAAACAATATAATTCCTATAAAAAGATCAATCTTAACTAAATCATATAATAAATGCATAATATAATAGCATAAATGTTACCAGAATCAAACTTGAAAAAAAGAAAATAAATTCGGATTTAAATAGTTAAAAACGAATTTCTTTTATTCTAGATAAACTGAGATGACGAAGGAAGGAATCATCAATTATTTAACAGTTTAAAATTACATTTATTCATTATTTATCTTTATATTTTCCTCGGTAATTATATTTTTATGATAATTCCAACTTGAAGTTGATTCGATTAAACTTGGAAGTACAAAATTAAAATGCATTAGTTTTAATTTTATATCAGCGAAAAAGTTTAGACATTACGGTAGTGGATATAAGTTCGAAACTTACCCGTCGCTAATGTAATGTGTAAATTTAGCTGTCTGGAATAAATTAAAATTTATTTTTTTTTGTTTTTTTGTTAATTTTTATTTCTGTTAACGTTTACTACAGTATAATATGATAATATTTAACAAAGCAATAAAAAGATTTGCTTACTATATTGACATATTATTTGTTTCTATTAATTCATAAAATATATTTAAGAATATCAAAACATTTGAAATATTATATTAACAAAATAATTATTCACTAATATATATTTTTATTGCTTTTAATGCAAAAAGATCATAAAATTCCTCAATTTTAACTTATATAGAATTTTTTTATGTTAAAAGCCTATTTAGTACAAAACGTTATTTTTTGTTTGATTATTAAAATTATTTACAAAATTATTAATTATCAATTTGTTTTGTTAAAAATTGTCTATATTTCTTCCAGTTTCCCTTATATAAAATATTAGAAGCAGAAGAGTTTTATATTAAATGCTAGAGTGATGTAAATTATACAACGCATCAGGTGCATGACAAGAGGCAGCAATAAGAAAATGTATAACAAATATCAATATAGATGACAAATTAGAGAGACGAAAGAAATATAAGCTGATATTTTTCGATTTCTCAATTGTCCTTCACTGTTAATATCATTTTTTTATTATCAGTCGTCATATTGTCTCTTGAATTACGTCTTACCTGTTTACGTCATTTTCTTATGAATGTTATTAATTTTATAATAGTATCCATATTTGCAAAATTAATTGAAAAAGAGATAATAGTTTTCACTCTAAAAATAAAATTGAATATTACTGAATGTACTGAATTCATATTTTAGCTTACTTTCCCAAGGAAAGTGAGCTTATATCCAAACATCAATAACTTTTGAATCAATCTGTACATTTTCATGAAATTTGGTAACAATGTTTGGAGATCAAAGACAACTCCAATCTGCATCACTTAATACTCTAGTTTCAACCATTTAAAAACGGCGGGCATTTAAATTCCTGAGATACGTTCTTAATACTGTATATCCTGAACAATTTCCGTCCCATGCATATAATATTTATTAAAATTTTATTAAATTTAGCAGGAAAGTCAAGTCATTAATGATGCTCTCAATAATATTCAATTAACGTTTTATTTCTAACTACTTAAAAATGACGTTGAAACTTTAAATAATTGTTCGTAATAACTGTTAAACAGTTTTTGATTTTAAGGTAGTTCAGCAGGATGATCAGATATTAAAACCAAATTTGAAATAAAATTTACAATTTTGTTATTTGTATTGAAATTATCTATATTTAAATTAAATTTATTTAAATTATTCATAATCTATTTCAAAGAATAAAATTTCACAGATTCATTCATATAAATGGCAAACATTCAAGCGTCTGAGATTTTCAGATAATAACTATGAAACTATTCGATAGATATTTTTTTTTACTATTCCTCGTAAAAGTTAGGTCATCGAAAATGATTTTGATAACATTTTTATTCTTGTATCTTAAAATAAAGGAAACATTCCGAGAATACGCAATTAATTCATTCTAGAACTGCTTATTATATTACAATATATTTATTCACTTAAAATATTAATCCATATATATTATTTTGGAAATATTTCAATGTTAGTTCATATTAACACTTCTCAGTTGCTATGGATGAATACTGAAACATTCTCAAAACATTAAAAAGAATTATAGTTGTTAAAAATATAAAATATAGAATAATTATTAGGAGAATTACTTTGAAGAGCAAACTTTTAATTAGGCATTTAATGGAATTTATAAACAAAAGGAAATAAAATCACAAAATTTATAAAATTGAGTAATGTGAAATTATACAGAATTTCGTAAAATTATTTAATTATGATATAGCATACAGCAGCGTGGGCAAACCGCGGACCTCGTAACTAATAGCCATAATGCCAAAAATTTTATAGATAAATAAAATGAATAAATAAATAAATATCAAATCTATTCCCTATATCAGCGATATAGTTTATGTAATTTCTAGAAAAGTAATAAATAATAATTCATATAATAAACTGTAGATGACATTACAATATCATATTTGTTACAAAAATAGATTTGATTAACCATTAAGCAGAATAACATCATTGCGTAAGAAATCGGTTGCAAAATACATTCAAAATCAAAATAGTTTTGTCGATCAATCAACTCAATATCTTTCGTAATTTCACGGTATTTAATATTCGTGTAATTTCCTAAACAGATATGTTTTTAATTGTTGTTTCAAATTTAAAATGATTAAATTATAATTTTAATATATAATTTAAAGGAATTTTGACCCTCCGAGCTTCTCTGAAAACAGCCTTTCATTTTTTTCGGACTGCCGGCATTATCCAAACCAATGATTCATATAACAGCCAATGAAGGCTGTTCTATTAAGAAATTTGGCTTAATTTTAACATGTCACCTTTTTATAATATCTTAGTCAACAAATGCATCCCTTAGAAAAAGTTTAGGATCTTTCTATTTTGGCTACATAATTTTCTAAGAGAAATATATCACCTCAGAGTTATTAGATGAAGGCGGAATTTTGGAGTTTTTTTGCTATTTTGTTTTAGGCCCCTTTCCAATCAGATAGATTACTAAAAGGCAGGATCAGTTCCAAGCACGGGCTACACCCACACTGAGAGGACAGATGGTGAAAGATGGAAATTTTCTGACCAGGTCCAGCACCTCGAAAAAATTTTTCACTTGATGCCGGACCTGGATGTGAACCCGGGTCCTCCGGCGTGGCACGCCGACCTGTTACCACGCAGTTCTAGGCTATATTTCATTGATACAATATGGCCCTTTCTCCCAAAAGTTTACCCACCCCTGGTATACAATATATAACAGCTTATGAAACATAATTAAATAATTAAAGTCTTAAGGAACGGCAAAAGTGATTTCAAGTATAATATTCTGATAAAGATGATTAGATATTCTTAATAATTAAATGTTTTAAAAATCATCAGAAAATATTTTATCGATAATGGAAAAATAATAACCAATTCGAGTTTAAATTACAAACTAAGAAAGTTAATGTAAAATTTCAGTTTGATAAGAAAACTAAGAGGATTTTCGACATCTCAAGAGATATAAATTATTCCTTTGGATTAAAATTCTTACAGATAAAAGATAATTAAACAAATTTAAATTAAGGATTGAAATGTATAAAAGAAATAAAATGCAAAATCGAAAAATAATTTGTTTCAAAAATCTTTAATTGATAAGTGAATGTTGGTCCCGATAGACAATATTTGATCACTGATGCAATAATTATAAAAGCAATAAACTGATACAGGCCTGTGATATAGGTTTTTAAGTTTAAATTAATTAAATTATTATTAAATTTGCTTCTATCCGTATTCATTTACCAGAAAATGAGTACAGTAGTATAATACTGTATACACTAAACTGAATTTTTTTCGATTAAATAAACTCTATAGCGAATTGCTGTTATAAAATTTGAATCTGCTTTCTATATTTATTGTTTCCTTTAGTTTAATTGTGGTTAGGTTTTGTAGTGATTAAATTATGGTAAATATTATATAAACTATGTTTTATATAATAACCGTCCAAAACTATTTATGATGGATATCATTTATCTATTCTAGATCTGATGAAAGCAAGATGTATATTTGTGTATTTTATTTTATAGTAAAATAAATTTCAATAAAAGTACAAAATATTTTTTAAAACTTTTTACAAAAATTTGGGGTTAGTTATTCAATGTGACGGCGCATTATAGCTATTTTTTTATGATTCTAAAATATTGTTTATAAATAACTGTTCATTGTAATTATATTTTATATTATATAACTAAAGATATTATTTTTATATTCATGATTTGCAGATTTCATAATTTATATCTTTTAATAAATTATTTTCAGCATAAAGAAAGATATTTTCGCATGACCACTTTATTCTTCCCCAATATTTCTAATGTTTTTATCTTTTTTATATTTAATCATATTCTTTATTTTTATTATAATGTAGGTATAATTTTTGAAAATATGAATATGTTATTATAAAGCATTTTCTATCAAGAAAAAAAATTTATTTTTTATCGTGAAAATCTGAATAAAATGCATTTCATTTTCAATTAAATTTTATATTAAATAGATAAATATTTCCCATTTGAGATCACTTATTCATAATCTTTTTTTTGTTTCTATTTAATTAATAGATCAATATTTCTAGATTCATTTTAGATAAATATTTATACACAGCAAAGATCGTTTTTCATCTTACATTCTGTTTAACTAATAGCTTGTTATTTATCTTAATCTTTACAACAATGTAAAACATATTCTTTCTATTTTTCTTTAACTTTATTTGATGTTAATTATATATCATGTACAGTATTTCAATAATGAATACATTTTTATTCAATTACGATGTTCAGAGATCGTCTTATATTGCTAAATGAAGTATATCACAGTATTTATTATTTCGCTTTGTCCATACTCATCTAATATACAATAACTAATAATCGAAGTACTTTTCGTGACAATTTAGTTTATTCAGGTTAAAAATTAGAGCAATATCAACTAATATATATTTTATTTATAGCAAGTGAAGAAAAATATTTTTATCTATAGCCACGTGCTCACTACACTTACTACAAACTGTGTCGTGTGATATCATCCTTAAAGCACGTTCGAATTCAGTCAAAGAAATCGTTTATCCAATCAATGGAAAATAACTTTGGATAGAGCAATCTGTTGTATCATTGTTTCCAGTGGAAATCATTTATCCGTTTTAATGTTTATTGCTGTAGTGAGTTGGTTTTGTCTTATTCTCCGAGGATGTTTTTATGAAATAAACCTTAAAGACGTCGGAATATTTGCATTACTTTTATACTATCATATGTAAATTTTCTTCTTCCGAAACTGCTGCTGAGATCTCATTTGTGTTATATAAATTATCTGCATTGGGATTACGTCTTTATCTTCTCTGACATTCCAGTGTTAGTCAATCTTCAGCTGTGTCACTATCCAAACTGTGGAGATTTGTTTTTCAGGTAAATAAATGTTTGTTCAATGCGCGATGTCCTGATTTTGCAGCATACTTAATTCAGATATTTATATTTTAACTTTTTAACGAATTTAAAATGGACAGAAGCGACAAATTTCGAATATGATTTATGTGATGCTTTGTAAGATCATATTGCTTGTAGATTTTTCATATTGAAAAGATAATTTTTGTTAAATTTCCGTTTATTTTTTGGTTAACATCCCTAGAGTTGATGTATTTGACTTTGTTCGGCATAAAATTATAATATTCTTCTAAATTCATAGAAAGAAGATATCATATATGTAAGATAATCTTTTGTTTAAATTCTTAATATTCAAATGATCTTTTATATGCAAAACTAATGCTTTTTTCTTTATAATTTTATTATAAAGAATAAAGCATTAAAAAAATTATAAAATATAAATTAAATTTTTATTATAATTATAAAATATATTATAAAATTTATTATAATATATTCTAATACGATCTTCTACTTGTAAAAACTATTAAAGATTTTTTTATTATAATTGGACAAACTGCTTAAAATGTTTTTAATAAACATTAAAAATAATGTATATATTATTTGAAACTAATAATTTATTTTCAAAAACTATATTAAAAACGTAAAATAATATATATTTTTTAATATTCGAAGTATTTATCATTAGAACTTTCTGCTAATGAAATCTAATTTTAATTGAATTAACATTTGATTCAGTTTAAATTAGATTTGAATTGGTTATTTTCTTTATAATCAAGAAATTGATTTTTAATTGAGTGATTAAAAATTTTGAATTTTTCTTTCTTTTTTTTTAAAATTGGCTATCATTTTATAAATCATCTGATTTTTATCGAAACATAAATGAATTACTACAATTTTAGTAAAAGTATTTCCTTCAAAAAATACACATGGATTAAGATATAATCGATTAAAAAACGATTGATATAAATATTCTAGACATTTAATAGCAATACTATCAAAATGCTTTCTGAATTACTGTAGTATTGATTTTTAAATCTTTTTGGCGATATAGATACTTATTCAAAAAATGAATATAAAACATTGAACTTTTAGGTCTGAAAAACATTTAAAAACACGACGAAGGAATAAAGATTAGTAGATAATATGCTACTAATAAGATCCTGTATATATATAACATGACATCATATTACTATATAAGATAATAATGATTTTTTATTAAAGAAAATTTAATTATTATTAAAATTATTGAAAGCAAATTTTTAAAGTAGAATACCAAAAATGTCTATTATAATTTTTCTTATAACTTCGACTAAAATTTCCGTTTTAAATATACTTAAGAACATACTTTTTTTTAATAATCATTAATTGCATTTAATGGTAATTTTATTTAAGGAAAAACTCTTTAATAGATCGAAATATTGCAGATTTCTTTCTTTATTCCTTATTTTAACAGTTTTTCAGTAAATTTAATTTCTAAAAATATTGCTTTTGCAGAATGATTACGTTGTAACATCGCCACTACTTATTTTAAAATTGTCTTTCTCTTGTTATCTTGATAGCTTTATTCAGTGTTTTTATTTGAGATCTGCAATCTAAACAGCTTAAAGTAAAATCGATTTTTCCAAAAAAATAACTGAAGAATTTATTACAAAGCTTATGGCCTAATTCAATTTAGATGAAACAATTCAGTTAAATAATTATCAATACTGAAAAAATAGTTAAATTTTATTATACTTTTATATTTATTGTAAAACATTTTTAAATTTTTGATAAACAATATATAATAAGGAATATATAAGACTGTTTTAAAATTTCCAATTTTCAAAATAGAATCTAGCAATATCATGCCTTTGCTTTGAAGGAAGGAAAAGAATACGTTTTAATTATAAATTTTCGTTGCTCATATTAAAGTAACTTATACTATCGCTTTCAATATTAAATTCTGTTAATTAAATTATCTTTCAGTATTAATTTCAATACTGCTTTCTCAGCATCTTTTATAATCAAGTTTTGGATTAATATTAATGAATGGGGAATATGGACTTCCGTTTATTATTGAGATAGAAAAGATTTCTGAATTTTGAGAATATTATAAAAGCAAGATCATCAGCTTTTAAAATCCGTAGTTCTCCGAATGAATTTTGGAAACTGATGATCCAATATAAGATTCCAAAACGTTAATTTGTTCTATTAAAAGGATTAACTTTAATAAATTTACCGAAATTTAAACGCATTGCTGAAAAAGATAAATTTGTAAAATTATTTTACTATCATATTCGCATTCATTTATAATATAAATCACTTGGTATTAAAACATGAGAGATGTAAAATATAAATATTAATCAGAAATATTAAATTTTAATCATTATTTGGGGGGCTTGAAAGAGCAATACTATATATTTAGTATAGTATATACTAAATGTATAATATTATCAGTAGTAATTATCTGGATACTATACATTTAATAAAAAACTATTCGGAATAGTAATTTTAAGTAAATATTTTTCGATATAAGTGTAAGAAATTTTTACCAATTAATATTAACTTACTCGTTTTTCCTTTTTCAAATGATAAATTATGATTAAAGATTTTATTTTATTTATTTTTTAATGTGTTGTATCTGCAGCACATTAGCAGAAAATCGTTAGTAATCTATTCTAAAGTAGATTTAAGTATAATCCGATTTATAATTTTTTATTCCTACAATTCATGCCAGCAACTAATTACAACACTTCTTATAATTAAATCTCTTACAGTTTATCTGATATTTAACAAAAATAAAAATCATTCCATTAATTATAATTTTAAAAAAATGTGTTATTTCGAATAACAAAAATAAAATAAAAATGCAAATTTGAATTTAGTGAAATTATAGAATATTTATAATATAAGATAATAAACATAAGAATAACAAAAGTTACAATTTTACGAAATTAATTATTTCTCTAATAATTACGTAATAATTAACTTGTTCCATAAAAATAAGTAGTGAAAAAATTATAATAGTGTATAAACATGTACAAAAATAATTTTTTAATATTAAAATAAAAATAGAAATAATGACGAAAACTTATTATTTGAAAAAATTTTAATTAACTAATATGCAAAAAAAGTTTAATGTGAAACTCTGCTTTCGTTATTTAAGTATAATAACTGAAACAAAATGTTTTAAAGCATGTCTTGTATTCAGTTTATTTCAATTTTTCTATTTTGTAATTGTTTTTATAAATATAAAAGTTAATATAGTAAGTATTTCACATTTACGATAATTTTTATCTATCTAATTTTTTTATATTTACCTAAAATTTCTTCTTGTATGACTATCAAACTTTTTAAAAAATTTTATCATCAAAAATAAAATTAATTTATTCTTGTAAAACCTGTGATGCTTATAAATGATAAAAAAATTATCAATTTTATTAAAAAACATTTGAAATAAAAAGTATTTCTTTAGTTACAATGTTTGGTAGCTTTTATTAATATTAGAAAATAACAATTATTGATGAGAGACATAGAGATTAATCAGATAATATTGCATTTTTAGCTAATAAAAAAAAAAAAAAAATATTTCGGAACGAGTTGATGAGTTATATGGAGTATTATCCAGTAAAAAGACTATATTAAAAAGTTTATAATTGCCTTTATAACTAAAAGAGAAATATATTTTTAGGACAAAATTTACTTTTAATTGAACTTTTGCAACCAACTGGTACTAACTATTTGGATTATTACAATAAAAATGAAAAAATAAAAAGTTCTGCATGAGCTTTGGTAAATAATGATTAGGAGAGAAGAAAGGGCATGGACTTAGTTTAGTTTATAAAAGAGATTAAGTTCTATTTACACTGTGACGATTGCATTTGGAAATCCTTCCATTAGTTTGAAACAAATGATAAACATGTTTAGACTGTAAAATTGATATTTTTTTTCCTCCGATAGTTTATAAAAACTTTGATTTGTGTCGAAACATTATCCAATTAACAGTGAATAAAATAATCTATTAATTCCATAAACTATATGTTTATTTAACAAATAAGAGTAATAATTTAATTTAATTAAAAATCTGAAGAAATATACAGACTAAGATCAGTCAAGCATGATTTCGTTACTTAAAATGGATGGAAACTAATTACTTTATTTGTAATGTAAATAATTTTAGAAAAATTGTTAGTAATTATTTAAATTTATAAATTTTTAACTGATAATTTTTCATTATTATGCAATACATAATAATAATGTTCGCAACTTGATGATAAAAAATGTAACACGCTAGTTTTATCTGCACATATCAAATAATATCTTAATCAGATCAGATTTAAGAAAATTAACTAATTAACTGATGATATACCTTGAAACAAGTTTTCATTGTGTGTTAATTTTCCATAGAAATAGTTTAGTATACGATTAATGAAGATTCCTCTTAATTTTGTTCCGTTTTTAAATTAACCATCTTTTTCGATAATTGATTTAGAAATTATATTTATAAAAATTTTCGTATTAGATCAACGACATTTGTTATATATTAAATAGCTAATAAGTTTCATAAATGCCTAAGTGTGTGTGAAATTTTATGTACTAAATGATCATCTTGATTGCAATAAAAGTTACAGTTTAATTTAACAAAGTATAGAAAGTTAGTAAGGGTAATGATTATTATCAGTTATTGCAAATCCTCTTACTTTAAGGATAGTTAAGCTAAAGTTTGAGTTTCTTGTAATATCAGAGGAAGAAATCCAACAATGTTCAGGTCATTGAGATTATTATCAGTTTTTTTGCAGAACGTTCTGTAAATATAGTTATAAGTTCAATAGAAAAAAACATTGGCCATTTATATAAGATATAATCCCATATGATTTTGTTTATACAGTAATTTTGTCAATTGATTTCCGCTTTTTAGTAAAATAAGCATTATCTGACATCAAAATTATTACTTATTAGAAATTAATTTTTCAATTTTACTCCTACGTTAAAAATTAACATTCATTTCTTGTTGAATCCAAAGATCATCGAATATAATTTAATTAAATCATATAAATGCATTATTCAGACTTTACTTCTTTTGTTTCTTCTGGTTCTTCAGGTATTTCAATATTCCTATACATAATTGTTTTATTTTTAATACAACAGAATTAGTTCTGATGATTTTCGTAGAATATAAAGAAAAACTACTCATTAACTATTTCTTATTTTTTACTTTTATTTTCCTATTTTTTATATTTAAAATATCGAAAAACAAATCAGAAATGAGTCGAAAAAATATTTTTACAATAACTTTCTAGATAAGTCTACTTACTTCATATTCATTCTTTGATGTATTCTATTATTACTTCCTGTTTAAGTGCAATTTATATATATTTGTTTATCTTCATGATTTATGAGTTTTAAAATCCATGGGCTAAATCTCACCCACGCTCTTTTCGGAAAATTAAAATACTTCAATTTATATAAATAGCTTAGATTTTAATATTTTCAATTTATTATTAGTTAAATATTGAATGAGAAATAATATTTTACTGACTATATATTACTATATTTCGAGTTAAGTATAGTGGAGTTTTATATTGACATTATTAAATAAGATTTCTGTGTATGGAGATGGTAAATAAAATGTGCATTTTATAAAAACAAACTGAGTTTAAATTATTCTTATGCCTTGTTTCCAAATAAATGACACAGTTTATTCTATTCAATAGATTCAATGTTTATAGTCTTTTAATAAATAATGATTTTGCTTTTACAATTTATTATTTATTCATTATTATAATATAAACAAGCAAATAAAAAATACAGATAAAGTTTTTATTTATGTCAAAAAATGCTTTGGCTACAATTTTTATAAAATAATTTTCATTTTAATTTTTTATAAAATAATGGATTTGTAGTACAATAAATATAATTTATTGTGCTACAAATCCATTTGATATTTTAAAATTTCTAACGACTGCTATTTCGTGACAGAGACGTATATGGATCTAAAAATTCATGATAATAAAGAGCACAATAATAAATTAAATGAATTTTTGATGCTGTAATTAAGGATAATCTAAAATTAAAATGTTCTGAACGTTATATGATTCTCGAATTATTTTATACTCAAATAGACAAATTAAATGCATAAAATTTTATTTAAAATATGATTATAAAGGAATAAATTTCGATTAAATTGATTCAGTTATGTAAACAATTTTTATGAACGGTTTTTATGGTAGATAGCTAACTTATATGTTTATAAGTTATGTAATAATTACATAAATTAATCATAAAAGTCAACTTAAATATAATTGTTCAATATTATTTTTTACAGAATGTCCGTCAAGTTTCTTATTAATTCTTTTATTCTTTTATTAGTTTTGTATAACTTGAGTATTATACTTATTTTTCCATTATTAAATTGCATATGATAAAATTGTAAAGATTACATCATGCTAAATTGTTAAACTTTTTGAAATTATTTTACAATACAAAGTTAAATTTAATTACCATTTAATAAAATATTCTTTGATAATTAATATTTCTAAAATTATTAATTTATTATGTATAAAAATAAATTAATCTGATATTTAATATTATACCTGTATGTTATTACTTAAGAGAGATAAATATTAAATTTTCAGTTTAATATATTTCAATATTAAGTAAGTTAATAATTTTAGAAATATTAATTATCAAAGATTATTTAATAAAATGGAAATTAAATTTAACTGCATATTCGAGTGTATATATATATAATGTATATCATTTTAGATTCTATGAAATATCTGATATCGGAGTTATATACTGTATACAAGTATGTTAAAATAAACTCGAAACCTGTTCATAAATATCATGAAACTTTAATGAAAATGAATTTTTGGATAATCTTGGATGAATATAATTAATTTTAATTTATATAGAGAAATTTTTAAGAACAATAAAGTACTGATTAAATAAATGCATATTAAAATTATCTATCTTTGTGGTGAATAAAAAACGAGAAGCAATTAATAGATTGCATTTTTAAAATAAAAAAATACTTCAAAAGATATTACGAGGATTAATTTTTTAAGGAGAAAAGGATCAGAATGCGTATCTTACACATCCATTATTAAATTAAGTGTTTAGAAGATTGATTGATAAAAAGACTGAAATAAATCATTTCAGAATTATTTATTCTTAATATAGAATGAGGTAGAAAATTAATATGATTTCTTCCTTTTATACATAGAGTATAATAGCTAGAGATATTAATGTTTACTTTCCTTACTTATTTATTTTTCTGGCATATAAGAATAATCGAACATTAAGAAAAATAGTTATAACTTATCATTATTGTGGACTAACTTATTGAATTTTCAGATTACTTGAAAGATTAAGAATATTTATCGTTATTTCGATTACTTAGGAAAATTTTCTAACGAAATTAAATTAATTATTTATATAAATTAAGATGTAAAGGCAATACATAGAAATTAAAACTTATAAAATATTAAAAAGATGTTTGATCAAAGTTATGAAAGAATATATTTTAATAAATTATTTAATAAATTTTATTAATTATAAATTTTTATAATTTAAGTTAGCAGAAAAAGTTTTTGGTTTGAATGGTTTCTCTGTAAATATCCTGAAAATCTATTATCTAGAAGCATAGTTAGATGAATTCCATCTTTGAAGCTTTAGGGACTTCAAGCCAATTTCAACTCTGGATAATGGAGGAGAGTCGTCAGATGAATGGCGATGTGGTATAAAATGAAATATTGACTATAACGAAACATTATGATTGTAAATCTAATATCTTAAGTACTTGTATCTTCTCTAGCATGCTGTATGTCTGTAAGACATGGATGTTAACAAAAGATTTGAAAACAATAATTTCGGTGTTTGAGAGAAGCTGCTATAAAAAGATTCTAAGATTAATGATGCAAAAAAAATCTCTAATGAGGAGCTATATAAGAAGATTCAACTGACTATGTACTAGAAGTTTTATCTATTTCGGTATATTTGTAGAATGAATGATAAGCGAAAAATTAAATTAGAGTTTTTGGCATGGTTGAGGGATCTAATAGAAGATATGGACTTTACAAGGATGGATTGATGACATTGTAGTTTGATATGGAACTGATCTGCAGCAATTGAGCTACTGTAAAACTAGTTATACTATGTTGAGCTACGTTGAGGTACGATCTAGTTCGCAGTACCTCATAATGGTTCATAGTGAGAGAGGCATCAATCATCAAGGGTTATTGAACCTGTAGTTTTCGATAATGATAATGATGGACACATACACACGAAAGAAGAAGGGGGTTACCGGAAGATTTAGCTGCAAGGAAAAAATGAAAATAAAATAAGGAGAAGGAAGGAAAGAATGAGAAAGGGTAAAAAGTCCTACCATTAAGGAGTGTCACTAGGTAGAAAAGGAGGGGAGAGCAACCGACAAGGAAAAAATAGATAATAAATAAAAAAATAAAAATATTTTCTAAACATAATTTTAATTTAATAATGAATGTATAAAATACGCATTCTTATCCTTTTCTCCTTAAAAAGTTAATTCTCGTGATATCTTTTGAAAATATAAGATAAAGCCGGGAGAAATGGCGCACCTTTTTGTTTATTGGTAAAATAATTAATATTCATAACCAAAACTTTTATTATTCAAAATAACTTACATGGAATCATATGCACAAATTAATGCCAAAAATTAGTTAAACAAAGTGAAAAAAAGTAACAAAATAAACAATTTTTTAAAAGTTGAAAAGAATCATCTTATCCAACTATGTTGGGTACATTGGAGAGAAAAATTATCTATCTGACACGTAAAATAAGGATTCTTTACAAATGCCCATCGAATATAAACGCAAAGGAAGCTGCTCCAGAACCATATGGAATGAGAAGCAGCAGATCTCAGTTATAGAGTCAATAAGAGATGGCAATATAGGATAAATGAAAGCGGTCAGATAGTTTGAGATTCCCTTACCATACTAAGAAAAATGGTTTAAAACTGGTAAAATTGAAGAGAAAAGCTTGGGATCATCATCGTTATTAGGCCATGGAAATGAAAGAAAAATAATGGACATCAATCAAAAATAGTGCCTATCTTATCCAATTACGTTGGGTGAGATAGGCACTATTTTTGATTGCAAGATAGGATGCCAGTAATGATGAAACACAATAGTTCAACAGATAGATATGTAATCAAATGATGTCCAGTAAAGTTAAAATATACTGAGTGTGTAGGAGAGGCAGAAGAATTCCATTTAATTACTGCAAGGTAGAAGATCTGTTATATGTTGCAACACTTTGGTCTTCAGGAAGAAAGAAGTCCATTATAATGAACAGCACTAATTAGAAAATACAGCAACCTGGTTTATCCCGGTGTTGACTAAAAAGCCAGTTCGAAGAGCATTGAAGTTTAATTTACTCTCAAGAATGAATGAGAAGTCACAAGGCAAATTCTTATCACTAATGAAAACTAGACGAATCAGATGATATCTATAATAAATAGTTTTATGTGATGTTAATGTCATATAAATTAAGCAAAATTAAAATAAATAATGATAAACTAAGGCGTTTAAGTGAAAATTCAGCACTTCATTAGATAAGATTTAGAGATTATTTTATTTTTTATATGTACTGAATTAATTTATTAGTTCTCTCATTTAATAAATTAATTTTAAGAAATTATTATAATAGAATTTAATTAAGAAAAATCATGTATTAGCGTGTGTATCTACAAATACTTTAGATAAATTAACTTATATAATATAATAGAGTAATAATTTATTTCCATTATCATAAAATTCTAAAATTAATCAATCTTTAATATATATTATTTTTTTAAATAAAAAACCAATTTAAAATTCAACATAAAGAATTCATATTTAATTAATAATTTTTATTAAAAATTAATTTTTATTAGTAATTTTTATAGGTTATATAACCATATGTATTACTTAAACTTATATACTAAATAATAAAATTTAACATATAGACTAAATTTGGAAAAGTGTATTAAAATATATTTTAGGTCTCTTCATATCTTTAGTTTTTATGTGGAAATTAAAATCATATACAGTAATATAAAATAGTAATAAATTAAAATTTAATGTAATAATAGAGTTATCGTAAATTAAATGCTATATTAAAGAGTGATTTATTTATTTTTTTTTATTTTCTAAGAATATCAAATTTTGTGAAAATTACTTATGATGAAATAAGTGATAATTGAGCACCATATAATATTTAATTTATTTTTGTTATATTTGCTTTTGCAAACAAATATTTTATGATACAGAATCTTATTTCATTTTAAAAAATGAAAAGATTTTGTTTAATAAATTGCATATCCAGAATAATATAAAGTTTACTTTTATCCGGATAAGAAATTCAAAAAATGAAAATAAAAATTCTCTTTGTTGTAAATTAGTTTCATTACAGATATTCAAAAAATTCATGATTAGAAATTATTTATATATATTTTAATACTATTTTGAATTAGAATCAAACTATAATAATAATCTATTTTTCTTTAAAAACACTTGACTATTTCCTCTATAATTATGTCAATAACGTTTTATAAATTACTCTAAATCGCAAGAATGTAAAATATTCAAAACTTTTTAGTTTAATTTTCGAAGAAAAGTAAGGATTATCAGATTACATTTGCTCTTCACTAATGATTTTTGAATTAATTAGTAGATTTTCATGAAAGCTATGAAGGATATTTTGCCATTAAACGTGATTGCGACTCTAAAGTTACTTAAACATGGCAGACATTAAAAGTTCTGAGATATTCAGTTTTAATATCTCATTAACAATTAATAGGGGGAGTTTGAGAGACCTGACCATATAGGAGAGTTGAACCATTTCAAATATCTCATTTAATTTTTGCGGTAATTGGGTGGTTGAAAAGCTATAACGTTCCGATCAGTATCCGCTACCAT
>WUQG02305822.1:3088-19260 GCA_011317285.2 Androctonus mauritanicus | reverse complement strand
ATGGGCAAAAAAGAAGCAAAAATCGTGTTAAGCTAAGTGAGTAATACATGTATGGCATACACAGCAGCTACTTGACATTAAAAATAACGAAACGCCTGTATTTTTTTTTAATGGAAACCATAACGTAATAAATTAGATATATTAACAAAAATTTGACCCGAGTATGGAAATAAGTAGATTAGGGGAACGAGAAAAAGGACAAAGAATGATCTATGCAACGTTTTACTCGGATCTCTAAATGGAAGTATGGAAAGAACGCCCTGGCAAAAAGGCTTCTAGATAGAAATTTTTCTCCCACCCTTTCCATAAAAGCATAGTGAACCACTTTTTCCCCCTCCTTCCTAACTCGCACGCGGCAATTTCCCCCCTTGTGATCTAGAGCGAGCGTACCGCCAGTGTCGAAACGAATTTTTTGACACAAAAGCGCAATAATTGAAGCCGACAACGCAACAGGAAGTCACGTGCGCAATTTCGACCCTCCTTTTTTTCGCAGATGATTTATAAGCAAGGCTCTACCAACAGGAAAATGATCAGTATTCGCATGATGCCCTTCTACCGGTTAATTATATATACGCAGCTGGCTCTGTCGTCAATAAAAGTTATGCACAACGCACCTGATGTTTTTATGTTGCA
This sequence comes from Androctonus mauritanicus, assembly GCA_011317285.2. Taxonomy (NCBI): domain Eukaryota; kingdom Metazoa; phylum Arthropoda; class Arachnida; order Scorpiones; family Buthidae; genus Androctonus; species Androctonus mauritanicus. The sequence goes on along the minus strand of WUQG02305822.1, from coordinate 18,627 downwards.
GCAGTTTCAAACAAAGGCTCACTTTCATCGTGTGTAAACGATTAAAAATCAAGTTTTATGTTTACCTTGAAACGACTCCATTGACTTTCTGACAATGGATATATATTACTATTATTATTTAGCCTTCGATTATTATATGTATATAATTTTTTCTTTTTTTTTTATTTCTAATTTAAATTTCGAGTTTTATATTTATGGATGAATTTTCATGCATTGATAGAGAATTAAAAAAAAAAAAAGAAGAGAAAATAAACACTTTCGCAATACGTCAAACACGTCATAGCCATCATTAAAACTACATTATTTTTCCGATAATAATATTTATGATTAATTTGCCGGTTTTATAAAAAATATATAATTAAAATATAGTTTTAACTGGCAGATACCATCTACGCGCTTTCTCATAGAGATGTTTAAAACTAGAAGTGAGACTTTTGCATCCTTGAGTTTTCTTTATTATTATTTTTTTTTATATCTACAGAATTAATAAGCTAGCTGATATAATGATACGAGTTCTAATTATAAATTTTATAATTACTCTACAGTCTTGTAGGTTTGTAAAACTGTCTGCATTTTGGATCTCCGCTTGCAGATGCATGGGTGTCGTTCTTATGTAACTTCGGTCGAATCTCGAGAATGGTTAACGTCCAAATAATTATAAATAAACGAATCTTCTACTTACTACATCTCCATCTGTATCTAAATTTGGTCAAGTTCTCTCAGAACCAATTACGGCATAAAAGAAGGGAAAAGAAAATGTAATTCAATTCTTTTGACTTCAACCTTGTATGATTAGTTACAAAACTCAATTCAATGAGTTCTGCAAACATCAACGATTGGTCTTCTCATACTTTATGTCTTTATTAGATTTAGAGCAAGACTTCCACAAAACCAATTACTGAAATTCATTCTTATCCCTCAACTTTTCAATAGACATGTTATTATTGTGTTTCAATGGAAGATGAGAATCTTTTAAATCTATTTTTATAATGAAACATTCGGGAAATTAATTATATAATTTTTATATAATTAAACGCGACTAAAACATTAAAGGGGGGGAATATGGCTGAAGTTCGGTTCCATTTCTTCTAACGTAATGTGGATATCGTATTTCGAACACTTGTTTTTGATTCGGTTTTGAGTTACTGTTTAACTTTGGCTATTTTATACATGGAGAATTAAAAAAAAGGCGTAATAAAAGAAGTTGGTTTCGTAGAATCTCTAAAGTTCTTTTCCTCGGATATTTCGGGTTAAATCTTTGGAATATTTAGATCTAAGTCGACTTCTGTAAGGCTAACTTTAGAGATATCAGATATGATCGACTAGGCTCGGATACACGAAAATATATCCTGCTGTAGTATATAATTCATGCTGTAAGGATTCGATAAGGTCTACTTTATGAGGTTTCGAAAAGTCGTAAGGATTGAATGCGATTTTTGAACGATTTTTAAATTTAAATATCGAGGTCGGTTATAAAGGCGAATATAAATTGGACAGTCAGCGTGTCTGTCTGTTGCGTAAAAAAAGGCTTCTGTCTGTCCTTCCCAATTATTCTCTCGGACTTCTCTAATGGCTTCTCAGTTCTCCGCTTTGTCTGTCGGTCTTTTCTAATGGCTTCTTCTTCTTCCTCCCATTAGTGTCCCTAAATGTTCTTTTTCTCTAGATATTCACCAGTCTGTCGGTCTCTGTAAAGATTCTTTTCTTTTATACACACGACGGTCTCTCGCCTCTTCTCTAAAGTTTTTCTTTTATGTTTATCTGTCATAGATCAACCGTCGAGTTAGTCACAACCTGGCAAGCGTTACCATACTTAAAACTGTTGATACTGTTTGTGTGTTTATACTTGTGTGGGTGTGCGAATTATCGTCAAAAACAATCCGAATATAGTGTTTAAATATGCCAATAGATGGCATCACATTACCAGTTGATGATGATAAGTAAAATCGATTTACCTCCGCGGTAAAATATCAAAAGCAGCAGCATAACATAGGGGAGACGCAAAGCGCAGTTGGTGAAGACAGTATAAAAGATGTAACAATGTCGACAGCAGTTGGACACATTACCTGCAGGCACCAAGAACAACATTAATCCCAAGGCTACTTTCTCTATGGCTTCTATAGTTCTCATTAAGCGAACACCATCCATCGTAACCTGGATAGACAATCGTCTGTGTATTGTCAATGTGACTGTGCTTGCTCGGGGGAACGGAGGAAACAGTTTTCTTTTTTTTTATCCCTCGCTCTAACCAATTACTACCTTGTCATGAGGTTATTCTAACATAAAAGACTTCTAAATAATTAAACTATAAAAATTATCTCGCTAACATTTTAATTATTAGAAACTTCATATCGATCTGGTTAAAATGCGCGATAAGCATTCTAATGAGGAATATTTTTCTATATTTTTTTTGTTTTTCTCAACATAGTTTAATCTTCCGCTCACATGTCGGCTCGTTTTATATGCTGCTATTGTCACCTCATTTCTGATTGTACACCCATACTAGGTGTACAATCAAATAATGTGACAGATTAACCTCACAAATAATAAATCAGGAACTGCACAATTTATAGAGTAGGCGTTAGAGTCTAAAAACATCTAAACTTCATTTACTATTAATATAAACTTTTTTGAGGCTTTCAGCTTTATTCTATTGTGACCTATACTGTACTTTTTTCGTTTCTATTTTATTTTATTTTTTTACATTGATCCAGTGAAGCAATTACGAAAGATAGACAAGTTTTGATAGTTTAAGCCAGGTTGGCGAGATGGAAGAAGAAGAAGGGAAAAAAAATCGGAAGTTTCGTGTTTACAATTATAGATTTTCCTTAAATAAATAAACGACCTTAAATGTGAAGAGGAAGAAAATTTTATCTAAACCGTTTTTCGCGTTGTTTTTTTTCTCTCCCCCTCTCTTTTTGTATGTTGGAAAAGAGACTGCAAATTGCCAAACAGTTTCATTTCGACTAACCATCTGTCTTCATCAATAGGATCCCACACATTTGCCCTGCAATACTAGTCCGTCCATTCTTTGTTCTCCAAGTTATTCTATCCGTTTGAGCAGGAAAACTAAAGAAAGACAGAAAGAAAGAAAGAAAAAACTATGAAATAGAAAGAAAAACAACTATAGTCTCCCCTTTCTTCTTGCCCAGGAACCACTTGGAAACAGGAAATTTCGACCAGACATGATGTATCGAGTATCCGACTGATTATCACTTAGTCACGTCATTTCATGAGAAGTGGAGAGAGGAAAAACTGAAGAGGAGGCAGAAGTGTATTTCATGAATTATATTTCGCGAAGTGGGTCATTCAGAGATGACCAAAAAATCTGGAACAGAGAGCGATATATTACTGTCAAGTGCAATGCTTTGTCCAAATGTCCATTCAGTAGTTTGGCTGCTTAGAAGTTAAGGCAAGAATCCGGGATAATTACAGTCATAGAGGACAACAATTTCTTTCAACAGCGACTGAGCAATTCGAAGCAACATCAAGAGTAAAAAAATTTTTGCAGAAAATGCTTCAACAACAGCGATGCATTTTCTCCAAAATATCCATTCGGAGGTAGTAGTAGTTTTGCTGAGAAGTTAAGAAGCCAGATAATGATATAAATATCGGCTAAACTTTACCAATGGCATGGTCTTCGTCTTCTATTAAGTCATAATTTCTTAATTTGTGAATCAAGATCCACCCCTATAAAGGCAGTGAGAGACTTTATCCACTATAATTAAAAGTGAGAGGAGGCGCGGTTCAAAAAGGGGATGATAATCAATAAGAGCATTCAAATAGCAACATATAGCAAAAATCAGAAGCAATAACCGAAGAGTTACGCTAGATAGGATAACAACTATTACTTTAGTAATTGACCTAGAGTGTGACATGAGATTTTTATAGGAACGTGAACGTGACGTGAGAAGCGTGATGGTGATGTTTTAATTAAAACACGTAACGGTTATTAAGTCACTATCCATGGCGAGTTAAGTCAATTAATATGATATGAAAAATTGCCTATCAATCATTCGGGATATCCAATTTATTAATGGTATCAAGTTGTCTACTTTTCATTCTCGAAAATTCCAAAGTTTTTATTAAGAGTGCCGTTAACTTTTGACGGCTTAAATTTTAAATTTTTGAATATATTATAGCGACCTTCTAAATTAAAATCCAACTCCTTATGTTTTTAACCCTTCCGAATACAATTAATGTTATGCGTAAAAATTCGCCATATTTTTTTTTTTTTTGGTCTAAAATTAACAGGTAAAAATCACGGAAGAAGACTGCTTATTCGTTAATAAAATTGGACAAGTATCAAGTCATCCTTTTAAGTGCTGACAGAATCAATATTTCTTAATTTCCTTCGTCCCAAAAAAAATGTTCCCATGGTCACAATGACTAAAAGAGAGAGGAGGAAATAAAAAAAAAAATGAATAGTCGAGGTGTGGTCGGGATACTAATCATTTCCACAGTCTGTGCAAACTACTCATCAAATAAGGTGAAGTGAAAGACCTTGAATGCATCTTAAATCCAATTATTGAAGACCAAAACAAAACTAGATTTCTGCCCCGCCCTAAATTTGGCAAGAATTATTATTATTATTATTATATATTTTTTTTATCATTCACTACCTCCTCTGCGAGGAATCAAAGTGGGAGAACTCTATTCACTGGCTGCAAATGATGAGTTATTACCTGGTCCATAAGTGCATTGACCCGACTACACATTATGTGTGAAGTCATTAGAGCAAAGTCATATTATTTATTTTAAATTGTTATTCTGGACAGAAGTAAAATATTTCTTTGGTTTTTGTATCGTTTAAAAAAAATGTGTATATATTGAATGCGATTAAGTAAAAATATTTAAACAGAACTAAAAGCTATTTTAGAGCGCTCCACCTTTTCGTGTCCGATTAAACAGCTCAAAAATGAACGATTCTCCGAAAATTTAAATTGGTTTATATAAGCAGAAACGCTGCATGTGTGTGTGTATATGTAATTTTTTTCTTTTTTTTTCGTTTCAGAAATCTTACGACTTCCACTAATTGCACCAGTTTGTAAAAATGTCAGGGCGATGTTCCAACGCGTGTCTATAATTTGGTGGATGCTACACGTCTATTGGGCGGAGGCAGTTGCAGAAAGCGAGATAACTTTTCTAACCTAAGTCATATTTTTTGGCATACAGCATGTTTTTGTTCGAGTTAAGATAAGCTTAATCTCTGAGTCGATCAAATATTTTAAATTGTAAATATTATGTAGTCCTTCGAATATATTTACGTCAAGTTTTAATCTTGATAGAATTCTTAAATGAGTTGTTTGTTTAAATAAAACCTTCCAAATCGAACATATATTCAATTTTAAAAAGTATATAACGAGTTTTTATAATAATAATTCAGATAGGAATCACTCACAGAGAGAACCTTGAAGCTTTCCTGTTTGTTTCTACATGATTAATGATATATACATACATTTCAGGAATCATTTTTATTTTATTTTTTTTAACCAGGAAAAAAATAAAATCATAGTTTATGAAAAATCCCTAATAATACATAAATATTGCAAATTTTAAACATTTTAACTTCTTAGTTGCGCTACTTTACGCTCGAAAGATGCTTGGATAAACACGTAGCGTGTAAATTCTACTGAATGAATTAACAACAACCTATTTTCCCTGGTACCTCTGTACAACATGCAGGTCAAGTTTGAGTCCTTGGAGAAGTATAAAAAGTGAAACCTTCATTATATATGATTAAAGAAAGACTCTTACAACGATTTAGACTCTTGTGATGACGCCCCAAATCTCTGAACTACTAGAGAACTCCCTGAAGCATGAAATGAAATGTCTCAGAGCCTTTTATGGCACGAAAATTAGACTTATCAGAATGACTTAATTTATAACACGCATTCGACGATATTTTTCAGAAAGTTTGCGACATTAAGTAAATAAACTTGGGATGGTTTATCCTATTTTGCATATCCGCAATTGGCAGGAAACACGTAATGTTGATCTCATATCGCCATCATATACGTTTCCTATGCGTTAATACAAATTCCGATCGTGCTATAGACTAGTAGAGAATAATGTATTCGGATAATCGCTCGCATATATCTGCTTAGCACAACTAGCTGAGCGTACGATCTAGTTTATAGGCCAGCTTAACATGGAAGAAACGAAGCATGATAGGAAAGCAAGAAAGACCCGCTTAACGATGCTCCACCAAATAGAACGGTGTAAAAAACGGAAATGGGCGACACTTCACTTGCTATGTAGGATCGCTTATAACGGCTTGATTTGTCTGTGCTGCATTCTCATACATCAGCTATGTCGTGAAGAAACAGATAGTCGATCTGAACAATTCGATAAACGGTGTAAGAGTTTATTTTTCTGTTTTAATAATTTTACGTAATTATTACGGTTAAATTTTTCGATCGAATTACTTAAAACAACGCCAATTTTCCTCATACATTTTTAACGAAACGGAATTTTCTTTTCTTTTATTTTTTTTTTTAATTGAATAACTGCAATGTTAACAAAAGAAAGATTGAACGAGCGAATTTTTGATGTATAGGAATAAATCTAAAGTAGTAAAAAGGAAAAAAAAGGGAAAAAAAAGGATTTCTGTACAAATATAATTGAAGAGTTTTTGAAATAATAGAAAAAAATAAACCTTACAAAGTAAACCAGCCTCCTTTCATTCCGTTTTATTCATATTTAGCCTAAAGGTTTAATGGAATCTCAGCAAGAACCACAACATCGGTTAAATACGTCTAAATAAATAGAACTAAATCCATTAAAGTACTCTATAATGTCAATATTTTTCTAATACTTTCTTTAAGAACTTTCTTTAAGAATGATTCATACAATAGAAAATCATAGTTGAAAACCATTTGTTTATATGTTTTTTTAGAACGAAAGCAAATAATTTTGAATACAAGTTAATACGTTTCTCATAGTCATAAAACTATATTAGTATCTATAATGCTTGGTATATGCATCACTAAGTTTCCTCGGTTAACTAGCATTTACTACAGGATAAAAAACTATATATTGTACTGTATATACCCACATATATAGCCTATATATACTGTATATAGAGAGAGACTATAGGTTATATTACTGACTTACCAATAAAAGGCATAGGAATAATGTCACACTACCCGTTTGTTCTTAATGTTTTGGGTTTACAAATGATGAAATGTGGGTCTTTTATTGTAAAGCATGAATGGACGGGTCATTTCCTAAATCCTTTAAGCAGGCAGACCTTTACGACTGTTTCTACTAATTTAATGAAACAAAAAAGGAAACACGCCAGGGAAAAGAACTCAATGGTTTCTTCCTGTTATTATCATTAGTCCTTTCTAGTATAAAAAAGGAAAGAGAGACAGAGAAAATGAATAATGGTAATGCTACTGACATTTTAAGCTTCCTAAATAAAATAATGATAAAGCATCCCTCGAAGAGCAGCAAAATTTCCAAGCATTTACGAGAATCAAAATCGCAGTTTTATCCGTTTTGTGATTATTTAACAGAGCTGATCATTTGTGCGCGTTTTTTATGCTTTTAAATTGTTAAATTTTAAGGTTAGTCGAGCTATGTTGTTGTAATAACAAAAGAGTGAGGTGCTGCTTATTGTAACCAAAGATGACAAGTGAAGATGGCCACTTCCGATTTCGCAACCTGTTGATATGACAGTAAATAATCACGCACTTTTCCCACAAGGATTATGAAGTGTTCTTATAATATTTATTTATTTTAAGAATATTAACAAGGAAGTATATTCGATTCTGAACTCGCCGGATATCCTGTTTACTTACTAAATTCCCGGATATTCAATGACGGGAAGGAAAAACACTGACTTTGTCCGTCTATTGATATTTGAATAAATTGTAAAATAAATCTTGTTACCCCCTTCTTTTATTTCCCTCTCTATATGAAATTTCCTCAAATTTGTTGTTGTTTTAAATTTAGCTTAAAACAATTTATCTAGAAAGGAAGTCCGTCCGAACAATCTTAAAAAACGTTTGAATTATTCAGTATAGAATTCCAGAAAATTTTATAAATATTCCCTGAAATTTCCCTAAAAATCCCTCAAAAGTTCCTTTCATCCTTAAAAATTCTTTAAATTTCCCTTTCATCTTTTTCTAAGAAAGGGAAAGATTTCACTTTCATGCAGAAACTGAAACATTTTAAAGAAAAAATAAATCAATTAAAAAATTTCCTTTTCAAAGGAAACCGACATATTTTTAAATCAAAATTAGGGATATTAAACGAAAAAATAAGAGTTAAGGATATTTTTATCGCTAAAAATTTCTAAAACAAATTAATAATACCGTATTTAGAAGTAAAGTTTTATTTTTATCCCTGTACTCTATATCTCCACTTATCATTTGTGAATTGTATATAATGTAAACAGGATAACTGCAATTATCTTAATTGATATGAAGATTAAAAAAAAATCAAATTATCTTCTATAGATATTTATATCTAAAACGATTTCGAAAAAAGTAAGTTATGAGAGTTATAAGTTATTCTCCTAAGTTCATATCGGTTAGCTGTTAGGTTGTTAAGTTTTCTCATATTTCAGAAGTTGGACCGTAGAAAATTTGACAGTTTCGAACTGGAAATTTAAGTAGATTCAATATTAAGTTGTTTAAATATTATTGAATTTTTTTTTTTTTTCCTCTCTTCTTTCCCATTCGACTTTACCGTTACTTGCAAACTTCTAATTTCGAAATTGCATTAAATGCATCAGTGAATCCAATTACAGAAGTCATTCGGATACAATTTTATTGAAGTTCATAAAACGTATTTACATATGCTGTATGCAATAATTAACCTAGATTTTATATATTCTTAACAAGTTTTTTTATTTTTTTATTTTAAATATATAGATATATATTTAAAAATTAAAAGTGGCCGTGAGCCATATAAATATTTTCGAAGAAAATAGAGCGTTAACGCTATTAACAAAAAAAAAAAAAAAAAAATATTAATAAACAAAGTTCTAGAATGAGGAAATTGTACTAATAAACGAGCTAACGGGATGATTTATTATAAAAATAAAATAAAATTCAAATAGTTTTCTATTTATTGCAATTTAAAAAATAATGATAGCACTTAGCGAAACCGAAATTTTTCTTGCCGGTTGCATAAATACGAAGCAAAATATGTCAAAAATGACAGAACGATGTTGTTGATATCTGTATAAAGCATTTGCATCCCGCATTTTTATGGGCTTATTGATCATCCAAAAACCTGCAATTGTAAATCGGCCAATAATTCAATGGAGGTATCTGAAAAGGCAAGTCAAAACATAATTCTTTATAAGAGACAAACCACAAAGAATCTAATAGATGAAAGCAATCTTTCAGAAACCACCCAGTGGCATCCGTTTGTCACAGATACATAAGATCGTTTTTGCAGCAAATCTGTACAATCCAGCCATACAGTATTTGCTAAGCTTCCTAACGGGAACTATTCCAGTTCCTCTGACAACATTAAGTGGTTATCTCGGTGCTAGTCCGGTAGATATGCCATCCATTTCTAGTCGGTATGACACACAGGGGTTGTTATCAGAGCTACCATTAATCATGGGTCAGGTTTCCCATGAAAAGACTACAGATATCATCAAGCACTTGAAGGCGAAGTAAAAACCTACTCTTCCCCCACTTGTCCTCAACCCTAGTCTATTATCACATGCTTCACTCTAGAATTTCTCATTTCCTTGCCGGTTTTAACCTATTTTCCATCTTCTATCTATCCGGCTTTTGATGAAATTTTAATGCTAGAAATCCGTGTTATCCGACTTTTTAAAATGTCCCTCATCTCATTGGTTTCCCCACCATTTTCGGAACATTTTTGTATCGTAATTGTTTACGGCTTATTGGCATATGGGTTAATAGGTTTGGAACAGAGTTAAGATTCTAAATAGTGAGAGAAAATTGCGTTTATAGCATTAAAATGTACAAATTTGCAACTGGTTGTAGTTCATTACGTCGTTTCAGAATTCCAATTACTTCTCGTAGGGCCTACTGGCCTATTTTTTTTTTTTTTTTTTTTTTGCGTGCATGTATTAGGGCCCGTGCTGTTTTATCCCACACACCCAGCACACTAGTTAGTTATTTACTGTTAGCAATCTCAGATTTTTATCGTCCTAATTTCGTTTTATTTTCGTTTTCAACGATCACTTTTCCATTTATTTATGCATTTAATCATTGTATGGCTTTATATCTATATGCGCATCTATAAATTAAATTGTGTACTCTTGGAGGAAAGGAAAAAAAAAACTATAATAAATATTAATGAGTTCAAGTTGCTTCTGCTGAAGTTTTGAATGGTTGTTTATCGAATGTAATGACAGAGATATCGCACTGTTTTTTGTGCTTCTGACGTCTTACCAAGGCTGGTCACTGTTAATAAATCATGTAAAGCCATCTACAGCAACAATGTTTGTTTGTATGAACGATAACGAACAACTTTACCATTAAAGTGGTTGCCTCACGCCAGAGTCTAGTTTTATTTCTTTTTTCCCCCGTTTTTTAAATGCAATTTTAGTATGGTCCAGTTTTTCCTGATTTTTCAGAACGGTTCACGGTCATTTTGCAGGATAACAACACACCATTTTGAAATCTAGGTTAATTATTAATATAATTTTATTCCAGTGATCAGTAGTTAAAAGAGTAAAAAAAAAAAAAGTGCAGATGCAATTCTGAAAATTAAAAAATTGCCGCTAGTTTAATTGATAATTAGTTATATTCCATTCGAAGAATAACTGCAAACAAGAAGTTATAATTAAAAAGTTGTGGGAAACACTCGGATTAGAAACTTGGGTTTCTGTATTACGATTAATTAATTACTAGGAAAGATAATCGGCAAGACAGACGGACAGATAAACATGAAAATCTACTTATGGGAACCCATTCATTATATCGCCCATTAGCCTCTTGCTAAGTTTAATTGAAATGCTTTACACATGTATATAAGCCGCATTTGCAGAATGTGTTTACTGTCTGTTGCGTAGCATATGAGGCACTGATACAACACATAAGTAGAAACAATTAAAACAACTGTAAGCGAAACAATTATAAACACGTGCGACCATCAGATATGTAAAGCAACCGGGGAATTTACAGACGACGGCAAAAATGCGCAAAAATTTTTCATCTAAAATATGCAATTATTATTGTAATAATATCAACTAAGTTGAGCATGAAATGACATCTATTATAAAGTTATCGCGCTCGGCTATTGACGTAATAATTAATACTTATATATAAAAGTCATTGATAATTCTTCACGAAACTGGAACACAATGAAATCGGCTTTTCATTCTTAATACGTACACAGGTTAATGCTTCAGCGATTTCAGTCTGAAACAAAAGGAGTGAACTTTCTACCAGCGATAGCTAACAAATTGCTAATAGCGGAAACAATTATCGAAATTAGTCAGTGTGACAGACCATTCGATTATGAAGGATGACACAAAGATATATACAGATACACACACAGACACACGCTAGTAAATCGTGAATGGGACTTGATCATTTCCGCGTGTAGAGCTACCGTATTCATCTGTATTCTTTAAGTGTACTGAAGAGAACTCGCACACAAAGTTACGTTTCGAGTAGTATGAATAGCGTAAAGTGAAAATTGCTTATCTATGCAACCGGCCTTGTGCCAGTTCTTCCAAGTCATGGGTGCTACACATTATTCACCTACATTTTTTTTTTTTTTACAATCTGGGGAGGGTTCCTGCACGGATTTAACACTGGCAAAAAAAAATAAATAAATTCATGCTTTAGAAGCAACAACTACAGTTACTGTTGCGTGTAAATCGTGCGTTAGAAATCAAACAAAACGGGATGAATAAGAAATAAAACACGATTCCCGACGGAAGAAGAAGAAGAAAACAAAAGAAAGAATTAAATTTTACGTATCGATCAATATAAATAATTTTTAAAATTAATGTTTTGAAGGACAGGTATAAAGTTATCTCCATTACAAATGCGGATATAGGAAGTATAAATCGTAAATGCAGCTGTTGAGGAGGGCGTTTTTGGTTTTCCGTTTCCACATTTGTCAATGCATTTCTCAGGAAAAAAAATTATATATATATATGAGAAAAGCAGAGAGAGGAAACGAAAAAAAATATATAAATATTGAGTCAGAAAATGTTAAGAAATATTTAAATCATCGAAAACATTAAACAAAAATTACGTCATTACTTATGAGCTATTAAGTAACGTCATCGAAATTAAGAATATTGATGACGTATTGGAACTTTTTTTACAATTTACTTAATTCGCTTACGTTATGTTTATGTTTTGTTAAAAGTTGCAAAGTTTACCAAATATTGATAACAATTTAGGTTATATAAAAAAATAAAATAAATGTTGATCCGATAATTTATCATGTGGTAATGCAACTATTGTCCTGGATTTTTTTTAAATAGCTTGCTCGTGTAATAACTGTCACGAAATTGATAAAATACGATATACTATGTAGCATTTGCTGCTATTTTTTTATTATTTGACCGTAGTCCTATATGGTGTGTATATATATCTTGCATTTTGAGAAAGTTAAATTGCGTAACTGCTTGTTTGCATGATGCTCGCTGAAAAGTGGGCGCAAAAAAGATATATAAGCTTAATACTGCGAATTTCTACATTAGAAATTCGTTTAAAATTACCACTCTGCAGCTTTTTAAACGAGGATTTCGCGAAATTGCATTTTTTGCATTTTTACTGTTAGTTTTTTTATTTACTGGATTAAACGTGCCGCTCAGTGAGAAGAAACTAGCGCATTTACCCAGTTCAAAATGCATTTTTTCCCTACAAAAAAAAGCAATAAAAAATATCTCAAAAGACCTCGCAGGATAGGGTGTAACGAGGCCTCTCCTTAACTTTGCACAATGAAGAATTCTGGCGACGTGCAGCATAAGCGAGTGATAACGCTGCAACAGCCTGTTTACTCGACATTGAAAGTGTTAAACCTTCGATTAATTTATGTCAACGGGCGTTTTAGATACGCAAAAACACAAATATAAAAAAATTACGCAATTTCTCCGCCGTTGCAATCACTCGTACGGCACTTCAGTTTTCGGAAATCTTAAATTAAACGTCGAATTATCGCGAAACTTTCGCTCCAGACTCGAGAGAGGTTTACGAACCCGTTGGCCACCGTGCCCCTTGCCAAATTTATAAATAAATGGCCAAAAAAGCAATTTACTCATCACGTCGCGTGGCGCCATCTACCGCCAATGAACCTAGCTAAACGACGGCAGTAAATGTGTCTAGGAAGAAGTAGAATGGAAGTTTTTATTCTTTCCTGTAAGTCGAGCTTATATATCATTCGAATGATGCTGTGTCAGCAGATTGACATTGTGGATGGAAAAAATACTGTCCGTTGCACACGCTATTCTCTTTCCATGACGTAATGTACGGCATAAAACAAGACCATCCTAAATTTTGCAGCTGTTGGCGACAATCTATTATAAGATAAATTTTATAAAAGAATAGAAGGAGAAGGGAAAAAAAGAGAAGAGCCTAGCTAAATTCAATGCCATTCAAAATTTAAACCCCCCCACTGATCGTTATCTAACCTGCAACCTTATTGGTTCATTTATACATCCGGATTCTGAATTAATCGACTGGAAATAATTATGTAAATCTACTTTTTAGTAGCTTATGATATCCAAAGTAGATGTTTATCCTTCTCTAATGATCATTTTTCTAGATCTGATCGTTCGAACAACAGTTCGTCTGTTAGTTGATAACTCCTGCAACGTTAGTACGCATACAGTAAATATTACAACATTTCGAAAGCGGCACTAGTCCATAAATTATCTTTTTTTTTTTTTTTTTTAACTAGATAATTAAATTACCAATCTGTTAAATAAGTGTGCGTGTACGTGTGTATTTATATATATATACAGCAGACCTATGAGAATTTATTTCCGCATTCATTTGAATCTTTACTTGATCACATGAAAGGGAGAATTGAATTTCTTCTTTGCATCTAAAGTCCAAGGCGAAATGCAACCGGTCTTTGTTTACGTGTTAAGGGCCGAGTGGGGCCACCCAACTCTTTTGATGAAAACATATGGGGTCGATTTTCTGTTTGTTTAGTTGCTCCACTTCTTCGTAACTCTTCGATATATCTATCATTCGGGCAATTTGTCCAATTACAACATCTGTTATACTTATCATCGAGTACCGTAATGGCCGATGATAAAGGACCACGTTCATAAATAATAATCATTCAATTATCATGATAATCAGGGGCCTTAACCTATTTATCTTGTCAGTTTTGATAGAACTCTATTCTCGATAATTACTCCCATTATATAAATATATTATTGTATAGTTAAATAAAATTAAAGAAAAATAATAATAATAATATTACTGCTTTCTAGACTAATGAGGATAACAACCAGACGAAGAATCATATCGTAAAAATACTTGATTATGTCATAAAAAAAAAGATAACAGACTGTCAATTTAGTAATGATAATTTCTGATTATCGTCCTGAGAGATTAATAATAATAATAATAATAGTAAAAACACTTTATGATGATGTAACACTTTGATATAATTATTATTGTTAAAAATATTTTTAGCGAACAAATACTTCACGTTTGAGAAAGGAATAATAAAAACCGTGACGCTTACTTACTTAACGTGACGATGCAAATGAAAAGTTTAAATGACGAATTTGTTTTAATGATAATTAAAGATTTGGCGAGTTTTAATTTAATACCGGATAAGAGATCGATACGGATAAGAGAACGAAACCTATTCTGTTCTATCGATTACTAATGATAATGCGTAAAAGGATCGAATTTTACTCTCTTAATGATGATAACGGAACTATTAGAAATAATTAACTTAGTTAATTCTGTATGGAATCGAGCATTGTGTGTTCATAATTCTTGTTTATTAAGTTTTCTGGATGTATTATTAATAAAGAGGCAAAAGCAAAGCGGGTCGCTTTAATTTATGATCACCTTCAGTAACACTACATTTATCCCTGGCATTTATCTTTATCGTAGTAAATGAATATAATATTTTCATCTGCTTAAGAGATTTAAACTCGGTCGAACTGAATTAATATGATGAGTGTACTAGATTGTAAAAGTAATTCATACTAATAAGGTTGTGATCTACCGCTCCCGTTCGTTCTGACGTATTTAATGTCGAATATTTTAAAGCTTTTTTTTTTAATCATTGTCGGTGCGGTAGATTAGAGATCTAATTTTAAAACCGCTTATCGCAGAAATTGCAGATATAAATGATGTTAGTTTTTAGTAACCGCTTTGTTATACCTGATATGCATTTTATGAGATTCTCTAGCCTGCGGGCAATGATGATGATTAAAAAAAAAACCAAGTTACACACCCAGCGTTGGAAATTATTTTTAATGGAAACCGCATTTTCTAATGGATATATGAATGTTTTCAATTTTTAAATAAACACGTCACCTTTTTTTTTTAAGTATTTGCAACAGAATTCGATAAATATTTACTCAACGTCTTACTCCTTCCACTAGTTAC
>WUQG02305711.1:0-19262 GCA_011317285.2 Androctonus mauritanicus | reverse complement strand
ATTGATTTGAATCCGTTCCTAACGATTTGATTGCATAAAGCGGCTGATTTTATTAAGCAGTGATTTTATAAAGCGGCGGGCACTGTATATATATATACTATATGTAGTTCCAGACTTTAAATATTAAATTGGATTTGAAAAGTTCTATTCTTATCAATGAAATTTAACCATATTAAAATTAAGACCAACAAAATCAATAATTTATGATTAAAAAATGCCATAGAGGCCTATAATAGGGATATAAATGTGGATTGAAAAGGGGTGAAACAGATTAAGCCAGTGAAGAACTGTACGCTACCGGCTGTTACGGAGTCGCTGGAAATCTTAAGAAGAAGGGATAGAGAAAAACCTAGTTAATGATAAGATGACATGGGAACCTCCCCTACCATGGAAGTATGTTATAGCCAATAGTAGAATATCTAGAAGAACTGAGGAGAATTATGGTTTAGGAACGGTTTTTGAGAGAAATGGTAGAATATAAAGATTTGTGGTTGAGTTAGAGTTAAAAGATTGATTTTTGGCATTTATAGTAATTGAAATTATAGAGTATAGAAATTAAGGATAATCCCTATGTTATGAAGTTTTAAAAGCATTAAGGTTGCTATGACAACATTTAAGAATTTTTGAATTTTGATTTTAGTTCTCTGTTCTAAATTAGAATATGATTATTCATAGAATGTAGAGAGCTTAAAAAGGATGTAAAAAACATCAAAAGCGTTAGCTCTAGAAAATAATTTTTTTTCTGTTGAATTATTCTACTGCATTTGAGTGCTTGAACTGTTTTGTGGACTTATTAAAAAGTGATTTACTTTTCTAAAAAAATGAACACACATCCTTTAAAATCAAGCAAATTATAATAATTAAAAATTATTTATCATATAAATATTAAAGAATTTTTATTTTTCATTAACAGATAAATGAATAGACTTTTATACAGATGAATTACTACATTAGGCAGAAACTAGGAATGAAATTATTACTGTGTAATTAATTCTAGTCAATTACACAGTGATCATTAACAAACCAAAAAAAAATGTGTGATGATAAACAAATGAATTTAATAAGTAATAATTAATAAGCAGTGCAGTGCATTATTCTCAAACAGATTAATTTTATAAAGATATTATTATAACAATTTAAAATTACAATTGCAAATAAAAACAGATGAAAAATCTTTTAGAAATAGGCAACTTTAGAATAATAACTGAAATGTTAAATATATATATAAAAATAATTAAATATAGTTAGATAAAGAAGGCAATAATTTTCCAAAAATATTATCTGATCTATACATAATATAATATATCAAAACTAAATTAAACTGATTATTCCTATCTAAAGAGCTGTTGTATAATAAAATACTTTAAATCATATATGGTTACATTGCAATTTATACAAATAATTAAAGCAATAATTAACATTAATAAAATATAGCAATAAGGACATTAAATTTCAGATAACACTATATAAACTTTGTTTTTTGTTTATATGTTTTTCTCTTTAAAATTTGCATTTCATATTTTACAGAAATATTTAATTTAGCATAAAGGCTACATTTTATTGACAAAAACATTATCTTTCAGATTAGTAACTTGTTTAAAGAAAATTGATTTTTAAAATTTATGAATTTTAATTAATTCTATTAATATTAATAAATATATTAAAAAGATTTCATTCTAATCAATATTTTTGCTACAAAATCAAAATTATTATGATGAGTGAATATAAACAAAGACCTATATATAAAAGACAAAGAGTTCATCAAATACAGTAGATTTATCATCATCAGAGGTTGGAATAACTGAAGTTAATCCATAACCCAGAAGTGACATTTAATTATTAATGTTCTATCTTAGATGATCTATCTAAAAGAGGTATAAACACTCCAATTTCTTTATTATATCTTAGATAATTAGCAATCAAATTAAAAATTCAAATTTGTAATAATTTATTTTCCATTGCATATGCAATAAACCAACTTAAAATGGTGGGGTTGAATTGAACCCCCACCATAGTAAGTTGGAAATTTCCAAATTTATGGATTTTTCACAATTAAATTTTACTTGGACACTACATGTTATCTTAATAAACAAAACACAAAACTAAGAACAAGACACAAAAAAGGACATAGAAGGAAAAGGTGTCCATATATCAGACCATTAGGTCTGGGACTTGAACCCATTGAATTGTATTGACCAATCATAGAATTTACTGATTACATCAGTCATAAGTATAAATTGTCTTAAGTTGAGAACTACTTGTATTTATATAAATGAATCCAGGAAATTGCTTATCTGGTAAAATTAATTTCCCCAGATAATCTGAAAAATACATAAAAAATATTGGAATTATTAACAATATGCATTTAATATTAGAAATAAATAAATTGTATAAGGTATATATATTCAAATGTTATATTATTTATTGAAAAAATAAGAAATTTGTTTATTTCTAGTACTAACATTGTATGAATTGACAAATGTAAAGGTTTACTTAACATCATCTTGCATTTTTATAAAAATATTTTATTAGTTCCAGTATAAGGGGAGGAAACAAAAATCATTAAAAAACAGACGTTTAAACAAAAATAAAACCATAAAAGTTAATTTATATGATAATGCTCTTTGGATTGGTTATCTAGAGAAATTAATTTCCTGAATAATTTGGTTAATCAAGAATCTACTGTGTCTATTGGAAATATGATTAGTAACTCTCTTATATCATCATCATACACTTGCAATTCAAGAAGCATATGAACTGTCTATAAACTATATAAAAATTGAATTGTCAAAAAGATTTTTGGAAAAAATTATGAACAGAGAGGATCTAATATATATGATTTACAGGCTCTTCCTATATAAACCCAAATTATCAGAATATCACATTAAAAAGTGTCAATGCTAATGCAATAACTTAGTCCCTTAATCAAATACTGTGGCTTTAAAATGTTTTATAATAAGTTCCAAGAAAATATTTTATTTATTCATTAATTAATAAAATTTAAAAAAATTGTGGTATTATACACTAAATTTCTAAACCTTAAGTAAGCATCATATTTTATATATATATATACAAAATAGTAAGCATTTTAATACAGAGTGTATATATCATCATCACATCAGAACTTATGAAAACACAGATATCACTTGATTTTCAAACAAGATTATTTATTTAACATTAAGACATTTGTTTTATGAATTGTCATTTTAATAAACTGTAAAAATGTATATCACTTTTTCAATTTGAAAATATAATTTTTGCTTTATAAAAATATGATTTCGTCAATCAATCAACTTTTCACTATAATTTGTTTAAATCAAAAATTGTATTTTGTTTTATATAATGATTTTATAATCTCTAACTCATGCTTTAATAAACTCATGCTTTTGTTTTATATGCTATATGGAATTTTTTCTTCCATATAGCATATTAGAATTGTTTTGGTAAAAAAAATTGTTATTGAAATGTTTATTACTAATTTAATGATATGAATAATTGATTTTTTTATTATTATGTTTACCAATTTTGGTAAATGTATTTTCATATCAAATTTAGTAATTGACTTTAAGACAAAACTAATTTTTGCTTAGACAAAAGCATACAGTATGGAATCTAGAGCTTGGCTTTAGCAATAATATAAATAGCCATAACTTAAATGGATATTTTTTTTAAATTTTAGCAATTATATAACTTCATAAAACAATGATTCACATTATTCCACATCTGTACAATTTATAATACATTTCTATCCATATGCAAATTTAAATTATTATTTTTTAATTCTTTTAAAATATGCTAAATATAACCTTTAAATAAGTGAATTATTTTGTATTTGTTCATAATTTTTGTAAAATAATTAGCATAATAAAATTAATAAGATATTTTTAATAGATAGAATTTAAAATTAAAAAAAATCAAAAAATTAATTTTTAAGAAATTAGATTTATTTCTGAAAATAATTTTTAACCGAATGAAAACTTCTGATAATTATATAAATTTATAACAACAATATCTGATTAAAATTTCATAATTTTTAACTAATAATTAAAGGCAAAATGATCAATATGTAATTTAAATTTTAGATTGTAATTTTTCATTATGTTTAAAATTCAAATATAACTTGAAAATTAAAAATCAAATGATAAAAAAATAGGCTAAATAGATATCTATCAAACTACTGTTTTATAGATTAGATAGAAATGCTAAGATACAAGTATTCTTGCAGCAGAGAACAAACAATTGAGTGCATAAACAAAGAACTAGTCAAAACCATTTCTGCTAGTAACCATCTCTATTGCTACACTGCAATAATACCCATATCTTAGAATTTCTACCTAACCTATAATTTTGTAGTATCTATCATCTTTTTTTTACTACCTTATAGTTTACATCAGTGTATTTGTATTTTTTTTTTTTTAGAATACAATCAAGGAAAAGATGGGCCCCTTACCATTCAAAAAGAATACAAAGGGGCCCAGTGTATTTGTATTAAATGCTTTTGGAATGTTTTATATAAATATATATAAAATGGCAGAGACTTCCTAATACCCAAGAACTGATTTCCAATTTTTACACTGGAATTAATGGGATATGATTATTTAGTTTATGGATTATTATCTAATAAACATTTTTGAAATCCCAATTACCTTCTTAAATCAAGAAAAATCTGTTTTTCACTGGTTTATATGCATATATGCACTTGATTATATGCATGCATGCATATATATATACACACACATACATACACACACAATTAAATTTATAAATAAATCACACACCTGTGTCTGACGAATTCTAAATTTAGCAGTAAAAGGATTAATTTTATCACTTTCAATATCTTGCTCCATCACTATATTGAAAATAATATTTTATAAAAATTAATCTCATTTGAAATAAACATTTAATCACTTAGAACCATTCTTTCACTTACATTTTAATTTTGTGCGAATCTTATTTGACATTCTTCGAATGGAATTCATTAATTCATCCAATTCACTTTTAATCTCTAAAATAATTTATAAATGAAATTATAATTATATTTAAAGGGATTTTTTTTGTTTCAATACAACAAAGATTAAATAAAATATAATAAAACAAAAAAAATCAATCAAGAAATAAGACAAAAGTAAAATATTGAAAAAATTATATTAATAAACTTGGATTTATAAATTAAATATTGTCCACAATTTCAATAGGAAAATTCCCTCTATATCTGATTTCATACAGACAAATATTTATGACATATATCCCTTCTGCTTTATACTACATTAGCTTCTTCCATTATCATTTTCTTCCTCCAATATGGATGCCTCTTATTCATACTTTTAAACCGATACATCCTCAGATATTTAACCACTTGCTCTCCACTCTTTCCTTTCCATTACTTACTATACAATGTCCAGAATCATTTATTCTGTCACTTTTCATTTCTTAATCTACAATTTAATCATCTAAGAATTAAATTATACAATGCATCAACACACTTTTTGCAATCTGTATTCATTATGCACTTCGACATTCAGAGAATAATAATTAGTCATTCTAGACACATCTCTTAAGTCTCTCATCTCCATTGCACTTAAATTTTTTTCTCACACAATGCTCAAGTTTTTATCCCATAAATTAGAGTCAAAACCAGCACAGACTGATACAAGCCATCCTAGCAATCTTTAACAGATTTTTATTTTTAGTGCACCTACCAAGTGCATCCATAACTTTCAATTTATCATTATTTGTTTTTTGCAGCTTAATCAATATGACCATTTAAACACAAAAATAATTCTGCATAAAAGTTTTATTTTGAAAGTACTCTTTTTTGATCTTCCATAAGACCATCATCAGCTATATGAGAGAGACAGTGAAACTTTAAAAAGATTAAAGGAACATCAATCAGATCTTAAATGTGGAAAAGCCACTACTAACCTCAATATCAAATCAATAGAACAAGATAAATTGATAGATTAGATGAACAGTAAAATAATCCAAAATTCACAGAAGAGTATATCTAGTTATATCAATGAAGCTATTTAAATAAATAAAAAATCTAAAAAATCATCCATGATCAATAAAAGTATCTCATATAATATATCTTTTCTTTGGCTGTGGTGTTTATAGAACAATCATGCCCATCAGTACTCATGTATGATGTCATTTCCCATTTTATCTGGAACTTACATGATCATTTTTTTTATTTTCATATTTTAATCTTCAATT
This sequence comes from Androctonus mauritanicus, assembly GCA_011317285.2. Taxonomy (NCBI): domain Eukaryota; kingdom Metazoa; phylum Arthropoda; class Arachnida; order Scorpiones; family Buthidae; genus Androctonus; species Androctonus mauritanicus. The sequence continues at coordinate 13,049 of WUQG02305711.1, read as the reverse complement.
AAGTTACTTTTTAATACAATATTTTGCTTTATTGTTAATATTTTTACTTTTTATTATGTAATTTCATTTTCATTTCTTTTTTTTTTTATATCAGACAATCAATAAAGTTCTGTTGGATTTTCATGTGATCAAATTGCATACACTCTCCACAGTATTCCTTCAGAAGTGAGATAGATAAGAGGAAGATAACGTATTAGTGAGTGTTTCCTCTTGTAGCTGGCTAGTAACGATCATCACAGTTAAACGGGGATGTCAGCAAGAACAGTTCAAACATGAGAATCCCAAATACTGTTATACAGGCCTATTTACTGTATGAGTTTAAATTGGGAATAAACACTAGTGAAGCAGGGAAAAAATATTCCAGGTTTTCAGTAAGGATGTGGTAAATGAGTGGAAAGTACAATGGTAATTTAACAAATTTAAGAACAGCAATGAATCCCTCCAGAATGCACAAAGTACAGACCTTCCACAAACCATAGACAATGAGGCACTCAAGGCAATTATAGAAGCTGATAATGCCAAACATATGCAGATTTGGGAGAAGCATTCAAGTGCAGTATGAAAACCATTCGACAATACCTCCATTAACTTTGAAAATGATATAAAGTGGAACAATGAGCTCGTTGTCTATGGCTTGTGAAAGTTCTGTACTTGTGTATGTTCTGGAGGGATTCATTGCCATTCTTAAATTTGACTGCAGCTCAGAAAGCAACATGAACAAATGCCTATGGTTTTTTTACTGTCTCATCAAAGGAAGGATCCATTTCTGGACAATGCTGACCTGCAATGAAAAGTGGGTTCTTTATGATACTCCACTACATCATTATCATTGTTGGCACCACATGAACCCCTTCCTGAACAAACAAAAATCACCACAGGATCAACAGAAAGTTATGCTCTACATATAGTGGATTGTTTGAGTTATTGTGCATCATGAACTGCTGCTACCTGGCCAGATAATCAATGCAACTATATACTTGCAGCAACTGAAATGTGTGCATGAAAAACTGAAACTGCAGAGCCAGCACTTGTAAATTGCAAAGGTCTCATTCTGTTACAGGACAATGAAAAGCCACATGTTGCTAAGGTTACCCATAACACCATTATCCAACTTGGTTGGGAAACATCAATGCTTCTCCCATATTTTCTTGACATTGCACCTTCAGATTACTATTTGTTTCATTTATTAGATAACCATCTGTAAGGACAATGGTTCTGAATTCTCAACTAAGTGATACAAGCACTGGACGATTTCTTTGGTTCACCTTCTGCTGAGTTCTACCATCATAGAATCCATAGTCTGCCTGATCACTGTTGACTACTGATAGGTCATTACAATATGAAATCCAGCCCACCAGATGGCTATCGGTGAAAGTGAAATTTCATGCTATGTTGCTTGCATGAAATCAATTCAGAAAAATTCTGATTTTATAGTATGATCATTGGATATCAAGCATATTTTTCATCCATTTTGTGCTAATATTCAGATTAATAAGTTCAAGAAAATGTCTAAAGATGCTATCAATTCTCGGGTATGTCCTAATTGCAATAAAAACATTTCGAGTGGTCCTAGTGTGGTACCAGTTCATCCTTTAACACTTCAACTGCCTCTACTACCTTGGAATTGAATAACCTTCCTATTAAATCTGACAACTAAGGTAATTCTGAATTAGTTGCTAATGTAATTTTGAAGCTATTAATAAGAACTTAATATTAGCTATGGAACATACTATTAGTACATCATTAAATAAATATTCAAGAGGAAAATCGACATCTAACTATTTATGAACCTTTCTAATAGTATTTCTAAAATTGAATCTGTAGTTGAAAGAATTTTAAATGAACTAAACTTACAATCGCTTAATCACATTCATAAAGATTCAGTTAATCCTACTTTAAGTTCTGTTAATACTTCAAGAAATGAATGCAATAATGACATATATAGTGCACCTGATAATGCTCATCTGTTAAGTGCTAGTGACATTTGAGACAAAAGATGTAAGGGACAGTAAGATAACTCTCTCATATGCTACTGTTACTAAAATGAATGTAAAGAATAATGCTAAGCATCCTCCAGTTTTCTCTTTATTAGATTTACAATTTGGACTTTTAATCCAAATTGTAGATCTAATAAAGAGAACACTACATCTAAAGATTCTAAATTGGTCACTGTTAGAACTAAATCTACTTTTGAAAAAATCTTTATTTCAAGACTTCATCCAGATACCTCTGTTAATGATGATGTTTATAGTTATGTTGCTGACCATCTTTCAAATGATATTCATGTTTATAAATGTAAAACAAAACCTGATTCATATTCGTCTTTCTGCATCTCTCTCTTTCCTTCCAATCTTCCAATGTTACTAGACTATGGATTTTGATCTGATGGTGCACTTGTTAAAAATACTCAGATAATCATTACAACAGTATAGCTAATAAAGATATTCTGAAAAGGAATAATTTAATTTCTATGAACTCTAGTCCTATTGACATCCCAGCTGTTGTTGATTCCCATGATGTATCCTAGCAATTAATACCTGCATATCGACTTAAATATGGTTCTTCTCTATTTTACTAAAACATTCAATCCATTCATAATAAAACTGCTGATCTTGATGCAATTCTAAATCTACAGTTTGATGTTTTATGTCTTACTAAAACATGGATTACTGATCCAATAAAGATATTGATCTGTTATATAATTATTATGGATATACCAATTTCAATGCTTTTCATAGATATAATAAAGGTGGAGAGACTATTATTGCCATCAAGAATAATAGCTTGTCTGTCTCTCTAGTGTCTTTGTGGATGGATAGTATAATAATTCTTAAGCTAACACAACTGATCATCATTATTGCCTGTATTTATATTTCTCCTAACATCTCACTCCAAGCAATATATGTGAGCTTTATGATTCTTTACTATTTATTACTGATAAAGATTTAATTATTTCTGGTGATTTCAATTTTAATAATAATTCTTTCTCTTACAACTTTTCAGAGATTCTTTTTTGATCATATTCATCACTTCTTTAACCTAAAGCAAATTGTGCATTTTCCTACATGTAATAGCAATTTTTTGGATTTAATATTTACATCTCTTCATAATATAAGTGTTTTCCCTTTTACAAGTGTAATCTCTGATCATTGTCCTGTTGCACTATATGCTAATGTTTATAAAGATAATATTTATTTAACTATTTATTTCTCTTACATTGATTGGAATAATGCTGAGTGAGATAATATTGTATTAGATTTACTTTATTTTCATTGGGATACACTATATAGCACTCACATCAATCTCAAGATATTTTATGAAAATCTTTTCCATTTCATCCAAACTTCTATTAGCAATCGTGTTCCTACTAAATATAGATTTACTAACAAACTTATATGGATATCCAGCACTACTAGCAAAATTAAAAATTAGCATTGTTATAATGAAAAATTGCAGTGTAAGTTCAAATTTGCAGATGTAGTTAAATAGGACAAATTTTTCCTCTAATACTATATATAACTATCACAAAAATCCTCATCGATTATGGAAAAATTTGAATAATCTGTCTTATCAAAAAAACAATCTTCACAAGACATTAATAACAGTTTATTTAACCAGATTGTCCAATGTTACAAAACAAAATTCACTGCTTCTAATATTTCTTCCATTAACATTGATTTTATTCTCTAGCAGAAAATTTGATTTCAAAAAATGCAACCTGTTTAATGCCCTAAAGAAAAGTAATAAATATACAAAAGGTCTTGATAGTATTCTATTTATATATTATCAAAAAGTGATTCCTCATGTATGTGATCATTTTTTATACCTATTTATATTAACTCTTGAAAAGTGATTTTGTCCAAAACAATGACTGCATTCATATTTAATCCCTGTTTTGAAAACTTTTAAAAATCCCAACCTTCCTTCATCTTATCAGCTGATAAACATTTCTTGCACAATGCTTAAAATTTTTGAGAAAATGTTTTTGGGATACATTGAATTTAACATTAAAAACTCTTATGTTTGTCACAACATTACACTTCTAAATATCACTCTACGACATCTAATCTCATTGAATTCACTTCTCTTATCCATACCAACTTTGAACATCGAACAGATACTTATACTGCATTTTTAGATTTAGTTGTTGCTTTCAGTAATATTGATTTATTTGTTCTGTACCAGACATTCATGAATTTATATAATTTAGATATTATTTTGATTAATAGGATTATTTCTTATCTTTCTAATCGCAATTATACTGTTAAACATAACTGTATTCTTTCTGATAGTTTTTCTCCTAATGTTGGTGTCTTGCAAGGATCATCACTTAGCACCTTATTGTTCATTTTATATCTCAATTCCTTTTTTCCTTTAACTAACTCAAATGTGTTTAGTTATGTTGATGATATCAATCAACTCCGATATTAATATTTTCTGCTAGGATCTCATTCTTTTACAAACATGGCTAAATGATCACAATTTAAAGCTTAATACTGATAAGATGGTGTTTATGAAATTTTCCATCAAACCTAACATTGATTTATCTGAAACTTTTTTCAATAATATCAGTTTTCCCTTACATCATACTCATCTTGATCTTGGAGTGTGCCTAGACTCTAGACTCACTTTCTCAACACACATTGATCACATTTGTTCTAATATTTTTAAAAAAACTGGTTTTATGTGACACTATTTTAGATAGGTCAAAGATATTAGGTTATTTAAAATTTGGGTTCATTCTATTATTCTTTCACATCTGTATTACTGTCTTCCTGTTTATAGTTCTGCCTCTTATTTCCAAATTAAAAAAATTGATAATGCCATTCATCATACTGTGAAAACAATCTCTATTATCCTTCATATTCAACATGTTAATATTCAAGAAATTTATGATCTGTTAAAAGTCCTTGCATGATATAATCATTTCATCTGACATCAAAACTATTTCTAAATATATCTGTGGAAACTCCCATCCTGTAATGTTCAGTATAGTGTACCTAAACTTTTTGCAAGAAATTATGATTTTTTATATATACCTAAATTTTGCACTGTTAAATATAAAAACTCATTCTTTTTAAAATCTGCAACCAAATTATAATATGTATTCTACTTAACACTGTTTGTATGTATTTATTCTGTTGGATTATTAATGTTTATTGGAGGCTCTTGTTATATATATTTGTATGCTGAGAGAGAGAATAAATAAATGAGTAAATTTTAATGTCTGAGATTAGGAGGAGTCTTATTGATGCTAAAAGAAACTTATTGTTTAATTTGAAAAAACAAATCTCATAATGTCAGCTAGAAATAACAAGATTTTTCTACCAGTATTCATAATTCAAAACCATTTCAAGATATTCAAACAACAAGTTTAACAGATAGAAAAAGTGAAATAAAAATAAAACATGCAAAAGAAATGTTGGTAAAATTAATGAAACAAATGCACCTGGCACACAATAATCATTAGAAGCAAAATCGGTATCCCAGATAAGAGAAAATAATTATCAATATTTGCTGATTGATCACTCATCAAGAATCATATAAACTTTATTGGAAACTGCCATGCCTACATCAGATAACAATTCCCAACATGCCATTTAACAAAATATTATTTTATAGATAATAGCACAATTATTTATATAAAAAGCATTAACAAATAATATTTTGCACTATATAATACCAATAAAGCATACCAATACCTTAATAAAGTATTATCTATATATTATTTTGATATTTAACTTATTCATTCCCACACCTCTTGACTTTGACTGATACTACTTACTATAAAGTTTAATGAATGCATTTAATTAATTTAAATGTTCATATTGGTAATAATTTTAATACAAATATATTAATTCTTTTTTAAGTTATGAATTTTTATTTTTAAGTTTACATAGTGTAAATAAATTTGTTATATTAATTATGCATAAATAATGTATAATTATGAAAAAAATTATAGATAGATTACATCAGGAATATTGACGCACATATGTTCTCTGTCCAGCTAGAGATATGTCAAACTTTACTGTACCACATTATGAAAACAAATTTGCATCTATTCCCATTTAAAATACAACTGGTGCAAAATTTGAAAACCAACTGATCATTGCCATTGTTTAAATAACTCAATTCATACATAGTGTTTGGCCAATGAAGAAACAAATTTGTGCATCGATTAATAATGAATGACGAACATGTATAAGTCCCAGATAATTCAACAATTGAAAAACAATATCTATACTGAAATTCAAGCAATGCAACTAGAGTTATTGGAAGATGTTATGAAAAATTCTAGCAAAAGTGTTTACAAAACTTTTGTATGAATTAAGCTCATAATTCAAGAAATGCCTTATATTGTAGTTCCTCAATCTAATAAATTAACATCCTCTTTTATTGGTTTATCATTTTATAGTACAAGCATTCCTCAACTTACAAACATGAAATTTCACTTTCAAATTTCATAAAATTTCAAAAACTCTTTAAAAATTTTTATTATGATAGCAGAATGCTCTCTAGCAATCAATATAATATTAAAATATACAGTTAGTTAACATATTACAGCAGTATTTCAAGATGAAAGTCATTACATAAAAATCCTCACTTCATAATCAGAACTTTTTATTTAAATCTGTGAAATAATAAACTTCTAATTAGTCCAATTGTGAAATATATAACCTTATATATTATATTTTGTAATATCAGTACTTTTGAGGGCCAAATACTAGCAATATCTAAATTATAATAAAACTTATATACAAATTAAGTTCATAATTCAAGAAATGCTATACTGTATTTCCTCAATCTAATAAACTACTGATTTACCAATTTCATGTAATTTGTCCCTCTATTTTTGATAGAATAAGCAGAGTGGTCAGTGACAAGCAATTAACGAATTCATACATAATTTCCATTTTTAATAATTTACAATTTCTTAAAGTTTTCATGATTCAAAAAAAATCCTATAATAATAAATTGAAAATGATTTGAGATTTATGCCAGTAAAGCAATTATAACAAACACCAAATCAAAATTTAGTTTTGTAGGTTTTTACATATAAAAATTCATAGTTTATAATGTATAACTTGTGAAAATAGCAAACAAAATCTGTTTATAAAGAAAAAAAATCAAGAAATTTTTGCCTGAATTTGTTATTTGCTTACGAAAATTTCATATAATAGTAGTAGTTGAGTAACAATGGAGTTATGTTTTGATAACCTCATCATAAGTTGAAAATGACCTATAATGGTAATCATTTTAATAGTAATAATAGACAATGGAATACTGAATCCTTTAAAATGGTATAATTGTTCAGATTTGATCCTAGATCCTCAGAATTATAAAATAATCTGGAATTGAATCTAGGCTCCAATGTGTAAAATCATCTGAAGTTAAACCCAGATACTCAAGGTCGTAATCAATTTGCTTTACTACATTTTTAATAAAACAAAAAAATATTTCCAGCAAATATGCTATGAAAATAGCAAAGTTTAGAATATTGTAAGAATTATCATAAGATCAAAATATCATAAGTCAAATGATCTCAAATGGAGGAAGTTGACAAAATGCTATCGTATTTTGTATAAATTATTATATTAAATATCAACATTATTGTTGATGCTATATTTAATTTATAAATATCTATTTTCATTTTATTATATCTTAAATTATGGCCATCAAAATTAGAATCAAATTAAAAATCTAAATTTTGTAATAATATATGCTTTCTATTATGAATGAATATCAGTTATTCATACAATATTTATTTTTTTAATACTACTAAACATAAAAATAATCAAATATTTGACAGTAAATTACATCACACAATCTTTACCATATTCCCGTTAAAATATAAAAATTTTATATATTATTTAAATAATTACTATATTCACTTTGAAATTTCTCCTTTATATAATATTCCTTTCAAGATTTAAAAAAGAAAATTAAGAAAAAAAAATTCATGCAATTTTTTTATTTTTTATTAAATTTTTGTATATCCACCAGCAAACATCAGAGAAATTTTCTATTATTTTGAGCTTGCACAGAAGCTTCATAAAAATAGCAAGTTAAAAAATAAAAACATACAATTAAATATCAAAATGCATAAAGTTTCACCATAACAGATAGATCAGAAATTCAGAAATCAACACTGGCCATTGAAAATGCAATTCAATGTCCTTATTCCACTATTTGTCACTGAGCTGTAGTTTTTGTCGAGTTTTGTAATTATTTAAATAAGTGAATAAACAATAACATGACATGTTATATAAATGAAAGATATTTTATGCTGCATATAAACTAATATTATGATTTGTGTCCAGAATTTCTTCTTAATCTTTTTTAAAAATATCAATCACAATTTAAAATTACCTTTTATATGTGAAAAATCATCAAAAATATATGTAAAATAAATATTTACTTTCCATACATAAAAGTTATCTTTCAAGAACACAAAAATCTTTTTTTATATTAGAGTTGCAAAAAATTTTAACTTGTTTAATAAGAATTCCTTGTAAATTTTGTGTGGTGATTTTTTTATTTTGAGAAAGATTACCATATATTATGTATTTATGGTAGTATTAAATAATAAAATAACAAAAATTTTGCAGAAAATTTATTATAAATTAGACAGTGATTAATCCATTTAGAATTTTAAACATGATGGTGCATTTCTAGTAAATATCATTATCATATAAATTACTGTACTTTTATCACAGAGTTTAAATATAGTACTGTATATGGAAAAACCTATTTATTATTATTTTTTCTTATATTAAAGCTATTATGCAAATTTTTATTGAGAGTAATCTTTCCTTTTCATAGTGAAAGGTACCAAAAATAGGGAAATTAGATGAAATAATTTAACATATAAAATACATATACAAAATCATATATAAGAATGTGTACATTTATTATATTCTTATGTATAACAAACAATGTCAATATCTGTTATAGTGAGCATAATGCTCACTATAACAAATTATTATTATAGCTTGAATGAATATGCACAGTTACATACCTATACCTATCACCAGCATTTTTCAAACATTTTTGAATGCAATTCACTGTAGGAATTGTATTTCATATTGTGACCCAAAACATGCACGATTTATAAATTTGAATTCCAAAAACAAAAAGTCTCTCTGAATGCTCAACTTAATATATAAAGTATCCAACTATTGACAAAAAGAAAGATATTGAAGATAAATGTTACTTAACAATATAGCATTAGGAATAATATAAGAATATCTATATCAGTACAATGCAATTCTTTTTGAAATTTATAATTTATCTCTTAATACAAAAAAAAGTAATACTATTTTCTTTACGATAAACTCTCATCATTATGAGTATGTTAAATTTTTTCAATGTAATTTGAAATTGAAAATCTGGTCTCCAGAGAATATCAAAAACAAGTGTAAAAGAAAAATGAATTGCTTTAAAAAAAAAATTATTTTATATGCTGTATTCCAAATATTTTTGTACATTTTTGTGTAAATTGTGACAAATTTTATTTCAGAACCAATTAAAGGAGGACAAACTGACAATTTGAAAATCCCTGCCTATTCCTGGGGAGAGTTTTTCTATGTTCATTCACTCAGATCAGAAGTAATTTTAAATAAATTATTTAAAATAAAGATCCTAAAAAAAATTAATCATCATCATATTACAAGATTTTATTTTTATGCTGGCCTATGTTGTTTTTATTATAATTAAAAAAATCCAAATTAGGCATTTTGTATATAACACAAAAATTTTAATTTTTCATTACTTATTTATGAAAATAATTTTTCTGGGTTATGTTGTTGGAGAAGATGTAGTAGTTTTGTGAGGATAAATGATGTAGGAAAGGATTCATGCAAACTGTGATGTCATGATGTAAAAATAGTTAAAGTTTTATTCTATTTTTCTCTATGACTAAAACAATTTTTTTATAAAATAGAAATTGTTTATATTTAATTGTTCAAAAATTAAAGACTAATGTAATATATTTGATGAAGATACATTTGTTGTAAAATGTAAGATATACAGTATTGTATATCTAGTTTTAACATATTTATATCTATTGTTTGAAAATTTATTTGGAAGAAAGAATAAGTGTAGCAAAATACCAATGAAAAGTAATTCCTATTTTCTATTGTATATTTTTCATATTTTTATATAAAATTGGAGAAAAACATTTTAAGTAGAAGGAAAGAGAGCTTTTGAATTTATGAAGTTACAGTCAGGAGGCAAGCTTAATGTGACAAAAAATGATAGTGGAAAAGGAGTCAAAAAGTGTTCAAAATAGTCTGTAGTAGTTTTTGGACAATCCATTCACCATTAAAGGTGAATTATCCATAATCAATATTTTTTATATCGAAAAAATTTTAAAAAAATCATCTTTGGATAATTTAAATATATAACCCAAACTGCCAAATTAGTTTCTTAAATAATTTTAATTGAAATTTTAATAATTGGAAATAATTTTTAATATCATCATCTAATTAATAAATTTACTAATGATTAAATTAAAGAGTAATGCCATCTATGAATTACTGATTAAACTATAATTTTTAATTAAATTATCTGAAGAAAAAAAATCTACATTGGCCTGGGATTGAACCAGGGATGTTTGGGTTGCCATTCCATTGTTGTTATGTTGTTGGATTCAATCTTGGGCCAAGTCAGATTTTTTCTTCAGATAATTTAATTAAAAAGTCTAGTTTAATCATTGATTCATAAATGGCACCACTGTTTGATTTAATCATTAGTAAATTTTATTAATTACGAGATGGTGCTAACTTTGGTAAAAATTATTTCCAATTATGAAAAGATTTTTAAAAGCCAAAAAATGGGTTTTAATACCATTTTAATATGTAAGCATTTTGCTAGCTTTTAAAAACAGAGATAATCAACACACAATTTTTATATTGTCATATCTCTGTTATTTGTTATCAAAATATTTTAAAATTTTCTTAATTAAATTCTTATAGCTCTTTCTAACAGTATAATTATTTTTTCTTAGAAGTACTTGATGAATATATAAGATCAACAATTATATGGTTTTTTGTATGATTATTTGATATTCAATCAATTATTAATATTTTTAGATAGCCACATATTTGCTGAATAAAGCATGCCACGAATAAATAAATTCAGACCATATTTTGAACTATAATATCTAAAAATCCAAGCATTACATAAATTTTGATAAATGAAATTTTGTCATATAATTATCACAAAAATAATATAAATTTATTGAAATTTTATCATTCTAAGCAATAATTGATATAATCTAAGTTTTATCCCTTCATTTAAATAGATTTTATATATATTTAAAAAAATTTTTGAATTTATATAAAAAAACTAACAAAATATTAAAATAGCTTTTATACAAAAATAGTTATAAATGTATACTGATTTGTTCTAATTGGCCTATAGATTGTTTCTTTAACCAATATCACAAATCACAGAGTAAAGTAAACTAAAGAGAAATTTTCATAAAACAAATAATGGTAATTTATATTGCAAGGATGTTATAGTCATTTATATCTCTTGTTCTTTGTGTGTTCACGAAAAGTTTTCGTCAAAATGAAAAGGTAAGTTTCAATATGTAAAATGTAATGTAGAAATTTTATATGATGTGTATTAGAGTATATTTGACATAAGTGTAAAACTATTAGATATATAAACTGATTAAATTATTTAAAAATTTCTCATTTGTAATGCTTGTGGGGTGATACCTATTTGTACCACTGCCCATTAAGTTTAATGTAGGTGGATATTTAGTTTTAAATAGTTTGTTCTTGTAACTGTATTATTTGATTCTTTATATAGCATAGTGTAATTATTTATTTATTTTTAATTAAATATATAGCAAGATCATTTTGCCTTCAAGCATTTTGGAAATTCTGGAAGATGACTGTCTTCCTGAACATCTGAGTGACTCTAATTATGATGGAGATTCTGACAATGATTTAATAATGTCATCTAGAAATTTAAGATCATTTGATGAAGGATCTCATTTTTTCAAAACGAAGCTTCAACTTTTAGAGGGATTTACTCGTCATCAGATAATTCAGATGAGGAATCTGAAATATCAGAACTGGAAACAATTATATATAATATAAATGATGAAATAAACAGTTGGAGTGATAACCTCAGTAATCATTTATTGTTATTTCCTTCAGCTGAAACAAATGGATATGCTACATTTCATTATGATGATGCTGCTATCCCTATTGAATTTTTGGAAAGATTTCTTGATGGTGATATATGGAAATATCTAGTGTTTCACACTAATTTATATGCCCATCAAAAACCTGTAAATAATTAGACCGACACCACTACTGAAGAGTTACAAGCATTTATTGGTATAATTATTAAAATGGGCATTAAAAAACAACCCAATGCAAAACCTTATTGGTCAACTGACCCTGAACTTCATGATGAAACCATTTCATCTGTAATGACAAGTAAAAGATTCAAAAAATTATTAGAAAATCTTCACTGCAATGACAATTCCCAAATGATAAAAAAAAGGAGAACCCATGCAACATTGCCAGTGTCGTGTGAATTCAACTCCCGCCCCCTCAGCTTCCATCTTTCTCGTGGTATTAAAACTGACCTGGATCTTGAACTCGCGGGACTCCCACCACTGCAATGTTGCATTAACAGCATCCACCAAATATTCCATTAACTTCAAGAAAAAGAACTTTGTTTTATTTAACACAACTAATTTTACAACTAGTAAGTAATAAACAAAATTAATAAATCTAATACTTCTTCTCTTCTCTACATATGAACAAAGCAGTCTGTTTAAAATACACAGGGACAGTACTACACCGCCACAAAGTCCACATTGACGAACAGCCGACAACACCATAAAAAGAAACATCCAAGTTCTTGCCAGCTAACTCCACATCTCCAACATCAGCATCGAGAAGAAAAGACACCAGTGCCATCCCATGGCAGCTCTTTTATGTGTAAATTAATTAGCATAAATGTAACGATAAGAAAAATAAAAGTTATTTCAAACAAATCTAACTGAACTAATTTTCTTTTTC
>WUQG02305600.1:0-19263 GCA_011317285.2 Androctonus mauritanicus | reverse complement strand
TTAATTTACGAATTTACGTAAGTTTACTGCGCAGGATTGCGAGCCGATTAAATCGGCTTTGGCAGCTCTACGGTTAAAAAGTTCATAGAAATATTCTTAACATCAGTAATTATCCCAAGTTCATTCAACAGCATCTTGCCATTCTTAAATTTCACATCACATACTCTCGTCTTGTTCTCTTCTCAAATTCTTTATACCAGTGCAGTCTAAATTCTTATGCAGTTTGGAAACATCTATTTGTTCTCCTCAAAATCATTCTGTAGCTTCTCATATCTTTTTCTTTCTATCCTATTCTTGCTGACTTTTACCACTAGTCATCATACATCCCAATCAATTTTTTCATACCAACTCTGTCATTCAAATCAGCTTTTACAACTATTCATTTATTTCCACAACATTCGTTCATTATTTTATTCAGTTTCCACTTTCACATTTCTACAAGATCTACAGTACTATATAAATATATTTTGCTTCATGCTATGAAATAAAGTTTTGCTTAAAGTGCTAGTTTTTTGCCCTATTTCCTACAAGATCTCACACAGCAACAAAAAAAACTTTTTGCAGATCTATCGTCCTTGTCATCATTCTATCTTTCAAATACTTATATATTTGAATGAGAGAATTAAAAAATGCATAACTATCATTCATCAGTATTCACATATCAGTTCTCAATAATTATTGGATAGTATATATTTTTAATATGTAATAAATGAATATTCATAATAATATAAAATAACTGCAAAACTTGCTTATATTTCAGTAGGCATATTGAAATGGAATTTCACTATCATCATAATTTATTAAATTCTATTTTGAATGAAGGAAATATTTCAAAATATTACAAGGAAGATAAAAATTCAAAAATTTACAATATGCATACAAAGACTTTTAAAAACATTATAATTGTATTTATTACTAACTTATAAAAATATTAATTGCTTAAAGGAATCAATTATTGATATATAAAATTAAAAATCTATAAAACCTTGTATTTCATAGATTTATACAAGGTTTTGGAGTTACAGATTATGCTCATTTTGCATAAAATAAATTGTATATTAAATTAGCAGAATATTTTTAAAAAATTAAATAAAAAATTCATTTCAGAAAAAATAATTCAGCTCAGAAATAGATCAAAAAGCCAAGCAAAATTTCTTATTAATTTATTTTTTAAAATATTTCATTAATATTATTATAATACTACAGATGAAAAATCTAGTTTTAATTTTAGATATAAAGACACATAACTCAATTTAGTTCATTTTAAAATGTAAAAATTTGTAAAATAATTTTACAACTTTTATTATTCAAATTTATAAGTTTAAATTTATAAACTTTCACTTATTCATCATGCATAGGTTTGTATTCTACTATTAAATAGAAAAATGGTTTGGAACAAGCAGTTTTAATGTACATATCATCATAAAATGAAATAAACAAGTTAGACATGTGAATATTAAGCAATTATTAAATTATAATGTTTGATATTCACCAAATTAATTATCTGAAGACTAATACAGGATGCAAGAAATTCAAAGATAACAATACTTTTTAACTATCCTGTGAACTTAAGTTTGTATAATTGCTATCAGATTATTTATTAATATACTGGAGATATTTAAAAATCTGAATAACAGTGAAAATATGCACTAAATAAGATGATATATTAAAATGGTTTGAATATGCTATTAAAGCAAGAATGTTGTTAGAGTGCCAGATAAGTGAAAATTTATTCTATATTGCTCTTTTGGTTAAAAAAGAAAAAAATCTTTCAGCTGAAATTTTTGATATAAATAAATAATATAAAAAATATAAATGTTATAAAACGCCCTTATTTACATTGTAAAATTTGCACAAGTTTCTTTAAATTATTAAGTAATTAGTATGATGAAATGAGACAGTATTATATGCTATATATATTAAATTACTGTTAGCAGGATATATATAATAATTTTTAATTTAATTTGTAATTTTGTCATAATATAATGCATATATACAATTTGCATTATATTACAATGGTTAATACAACTTCTGATAACTTTACTAATAATAATATAATCTGTCTCTTCATGATTTAATTATTTTAAGCATATGAAAAGAACAAGAAAAGCACTCAGAAAAACCAAAAACAAGTAACAGCCACTTAATTAAATAAATGTCATAATCTTGTTAAAATGACTGATTTTTATATTTAAAATTACAAAATTTTTTTATTAATAATTTTCATTGAAAATTACATATTATCATTATAGAAAAATAAATACTGTATGTCTGAAATGGCACAAGTTGGTCTATGTACTGTTAAAAATTAATGTGATTTTCTTGTTTTACATGTCTGAAAAAAGCTCATAAATGACTGAAGGTAAAAATTTTAAATTTCAGGAAATATTATATTTACTAAGATTATAATAAATTTATTAATTCATTCTGCTATCTTGAAACAAACTGCAACTGATCAAATTTTTTAAATTGAATTTTTTCTGTATATTATAATAAAACTAAAAACAAAGTCAAATATATTTTTTTAAATTTGTAAATTAAAGAAAGAAAAAAATTTAAATATTGTAAAATTATTTTATTTAAAGAATTTAAATTTGTAAATTGTAACAAAGATAATATTTAAAATATATATCTTGATTAAAATATCTAAAAGAAACATTAACTATAAATATTATGTATAAATAAATATAATTTATTTAATGAAATATTTTTGACTCAACTATGAAATCATCTCCAGAAAAACTACAATTGAATTTTAAGAAATTTTTGATTCTCTGTTTTATACTATTAACAAATAATAATTATTGAATATTTAAAATAAATTTTATGAGCTCATTATACAGACAGATAATATAGTTTTTCAATTTTAAGTATTTGATCACCATTTTATATCAAGCTAGCAAACAATAAAACATAATTCTTTAAGAAACAAAATTTATAATAAGCAAAAAATGAAACATAAAACATATAAACTGACTTAAAGCTAAATCATCTAATTTATAAAAATCACCATATTTGTTTCTTTTAAATCATCATATTTTTTTCTTATTTCTATATAACAACAGTGAATTATAATTTTGTCAAAGAATGTAATGATTATTATATAACTAAATAATGATTATTTCTTTAAATGTTTCTTATTAATATAAGCTATATCTAATCTGACAACTGTATTGTAATGATTGATTGCTCACGATAGTTAAAAGTAAATCTCATTAAACAGTAATTACAAAGAAAACATTTTCAACAATATTTGTCTTATTTTTAATATTGAATGATGATGATAAAATAACTTTGTTAGAAGACTTAGTCATTTATACTTGATTGTTTGTTGTAGAATGTTATCTGACTTCATTTTAAAACTTCAATTTTAGATCACTAAAAATTGAATCATGTTACCATTTTCCTATTTAAATGTTTCTATAATGAATTTTCATGATATACAGTGTATTCCGCTTAATCAGACCACCAGATAATGGGACCAGCCACTTATTAGGATTAAATTTGTAGAACCTGATTGAAATGAGCTAAATTAAGCATAATTTACTCCATTTATTAGGACCAGTGTGCTGCTTATTGGGACCAGTAGAATTAGTTCAGAACTTATCGGGATCAGATAAATGGAAGCTTTTGGTGATTGGGAAAAGAGAAAACTGAGGTTTTTAAGGAATTAAGACTAAAGAGTTTACCAATTATCTACAAATGGAATAAAAATGCTTGGATGACAACTGAAATTTTTGAGCAATGGCTATAAAATTGGAATGCTGAACTACAGTGTGACTCAAGAAAAATTTTGTTGGCTGTGCTTGCATACCTTCACATTGATTATATGAGCAATATTCGAATGGAATTCTCCCCTCCCATTACAATACTATCGACATAACCAATGGACATAGGTATCATAAAAAACTTGAAGATGGCATATCAACAAAGCTGGTGAACTATACACTTGAAATTATTGAGAATAATCTCTCTACACCAACATTAATAGCCAAAGAAATCAGTGCAAAAGTGACAATTTTGCAGGCAATTCAATATATCACTAACAGCTGGCACAAGTTCAACTGCAAGATAATTCAGAATTGTTTTGCTCACTATGGCTTTAAGCATCCAGACCTAGAGAATGCTAACATGGTACTGGTCAAAAGTGAGACTTCACTGCCACTGCAGCAAGTTAAAAATATGGAGTTTTTGCATGCTGACAAAAATCTTCAATGTTATGATGAAAATGGTCAAATGATCAGAATATTGTTGATCAAATTGCATCAAAATATTGGAAAATATCTGAAGTTTCAGCTAGTAATGATGATGACATGCCTGAGCCCGAGCAAAACAAAGATGCAATGAAATTCATTGAAGACTCAGCTATTTTATACACGAAGGAAACAAAAACAGTCTCATGTCTGCACTGGATCAATGCTATGATTTTATTCATAAGAAATCAATTGAGTGTGCACAACAATCAACATTAGATAAGTTCATAATAAAACACAGTTGAATATTTTATTAATTGTAAGTCAGTCATATATGCTTTTAATTGCTTCCAATGTAATTTAATAAATGTTACTGTGTTTTGCTTTAATGTTCTAGAATTGTATGTAAATTAACCAAACAAAGTTCAATAAATATTTATTTATTTAGTACTGTGACTATTTTTTCAGGATGTCATATTTTTGTGACAAAAATTTTATAACTATCGGTATAAAATGTTCTGTGAGTTTGGATTTTTTTAATTCCGGATAATAGGACCAGCTACTTAATAGATCCAAATTTTGTCTGTCCTGATATGGTCTGATTAAGCAGAATGCACTGTATTTATAATTCCGATAGAACTGTGTTTTCTAATATAATTAGACAGTCTTGTTCAATATAGAAAAATGATAACTCATCATTTGAATTCATATAATTATTTTATATTGTAAAGATTATTAAATCATTTGTTCTTTAAAAATTAGATTTCAGTTAGATATTTGTTTTTTTAAATACATTAAATTATTAAAATAATTATTCTTCAAGTTATAAAACAAATTATAACTTGAAGAATAATTACTTTATTATTTATTAACTCATTTATAACTTATATGACTTATTATGTTATTTATAACATATAGCTTCTTTTATAATTAATTGGTTTTTTTAATTTTTAAGTCATTCTTTTCAATTTAATCTATAAAATTTTTATTTTTTGAAAACTATTATATAATTATAATATGGATAAATATTATTATAAAAATTTTGAACATAATTAAAATATATATACTAATGTTTATTTAAAATTTTTATTTCAGAATTACCTGCAGAAGAAGGTAAATAATCATCATTAATTTTTATTGATCTTTATTATTAAAAAAAACTTTTTTTTTAATTTAAATAATAATTTATTTCTTAGAATTGTAAAAATTGTAGAATTAAAAAAAATTTCTTAGAATTGTATTATTTGATTTTTTGAAGCCATCATAGATGTTACGTAAATAGTGAAAATTAAAAATTTATTTTTGAGTATTTATTGCTTAGGAATTAAATAATGGAGTTTTGAGTCCATAAATTTGTAAAAATATTTCACTGTCTACTTATATAGTATATGGTTTATTGAAAATAATTTATTTATTTAGGTAAAGCATTATGGCAGCTTATTTTAGAACAGTTTGATGATCTTCTCGTGAAAATTTTACTTTTAGCAGCTATCATATCTTTTGTAAGTTTATAATTTTGTAAATTTGAAAATAAAACAAAAGCAAAGAAATAGTTTGAAGTTTTAAAATAATGATTATATTTATTTTAGGTATTAGCTATTTTTGAAGAACATGAAGATAAACTTACTGCATTTGTAGAACCATTTGTTATTTTACTTATTCTTATTGCCAATGCTATAGTTGGTGTATGGCAAGTAAGTATTAAGAAATCAAATTTTTAAATTTATAATATTTAATGAATGGAAATTTAATATTTTGTTTATATACCTACAAAATAAAAAATAAATTGTACTTTATTTAATATTTTAATCAAAATAAGCTTAAAAATGAAATTTCTTTTATAATGAAATTGAAATACTGTAAATAATTTTCTGTCCTACTCATATTACATTCAGGATTCCTCACCAAACTTGGCTGACTAACAAATAGCTGAAACCCTTTCAGCTCTTTTTTACTTGTATTTATCATTACAACATACTTCTTCTCCCTTTTCAGTCTTGCTTTTGGCCTTGTATCCAAACTACAATTAACAACAATTAGTTTTGGTGGTTACTTTTCTATACTTAGCTTTCTTCAATGCTGAATGTATTGCTAAAAATATAGTATTGAGTGTAATATTTTACAGAAAGATTTACACTGAATACATGGATAAATTATTAATATCTTATTAAATTGACTGAAATAATGTATGAAGAATTATTATGAAATAGTTTATTTTTATTTTAAAGTTAATAACAACATTAAAACATAAATATTCAATATTTTAAAATAAATATTTGAATAATAAATATTTTATAAAATATATATTATTAAAGTGTGTGTGTGTGTGTGTGTGTGTGTGCGTACACATGCATGCACATGTGCACGCATGCATATTGAGAGGAAAAAATGTAATAGTTAAATATTAATCATCAGGAATTTTTAAATGCAAGTTGAAGAATAAAATATCAAATTTTCTACTGTTTAATTATTAAGACATTTTGTTTGGAAAAATTAAAACATTTGATTTGGACAATATTTCTTTTAATCTTTTTTTATAAAAATAAATATTTAGAAAATTTTACATTTTATTTATTATATAAATATTATAATCTGATTCTTATATGAGGGTCCCACAATGTAGGTAAGCTGAAGTATTGTTTGGATCTTATCATTTGACAATCCCACTTCTGACACCAGTGTAAGGATCCCGCAGCATATGGATGAGTAAAAAATTTTTATTGAAAAATTATCACATTTTCGAATGTATGATTGGTGACACAGGGATCCAGGATAGAAAAATTCATTCAGATATTCACATGAAATAAATAACATATATTTAAAAAAAACAGGAAATAAAACATATTATTAACATATTTCATTTGAGAGAGCTATTTCATACTAGATATCATACCTGGAAGAGAGAGTAAAAGAAATCTACTTCATTCCTCCATTATTCTCAATGATTAATCTTTATATCTTTGTTCTCTTGTCCTTATTGGATGTCCACCAAAAGGATGGGGCATGGATTCACTCTTCTCTGCTACATTTTTCCCACCTTCTGTTCAGAATATCAGGGCAGACTGACTTTTTTGTTTTAATCTGTCTCTGTCCTGGATAAAACTCACTGACCCTTTTTTTTTCATCTTTTCACAGCAAAAAATGACATCCTGTGTTTACTCCTTTCTTTCTTTTTGTAATTTTGTGACACTTGCATGTAATGCAACTCTTTATTTGATCATATGTGCTCTATCATTTATTATTCTTTCCTTATGTTATGGAGGACAATGTTCTCTGGGCCAGGTAGAATGATATTTTTTTTATGTTTTCCTTTTAGGGTGTCACTCCATTCAAATTCTTTTTGCAATTTTTAATGAGGTGGGAAATGACATCTTGCATTTGACTCTAATTCTGGGTCTCCACACTTTTATATAATAATTATGTAATTTGATTCTTATCCTGCTTTTAAAATAAAATAGAAAGTGAAAATCAGTAAATTTACTACAAGTAGTCCTCTACTTATAACCTTCTCAATTTACAACCATTTGTACTTATGACAGTGATATAATCAGTAAATACTATGATTGGTCAATGCAGTTCCATAGGTTCAATTCCTGACTCAATGATCTGATACAAAAAAATGACACTTTCTATATGTCTTTATGTTTATAAAGATAATATAGTGTTCTAATAAAAATTAGAGGGGAGAAATCCATAAATTTTGGGCATAGGTTCAAACTTACAATGGCAGAGTTTGAAATTGAATCCTGTCCTAAGTCAAGTACTACTGTAATTTCTTTGAAAATGAGAATAATCTAGAATTGTAAATTCAATATATATTTTTCCAATCTAGAACTTAAATCTGAAATTATAAAAATTAAAATTTATGAAAGAATAACTGAAAGTGTATATTTTCATAGAGCTGTTTGTTTATTTAATCCATTATTTTACAAAATCCTAAATTATTTATTTAATTTATAAATCATATATTATTCTATGCTATTATATATCCATCCTTGATTATGGATTATAGAAATGAAAAATGTTAAAATATCACTTTGTAAAGCACAAATAGCTTTTCTTGCTATTTCAATCCAATTTCTTTTCTGCAGCTTTTATCTTTTTCTAATATGGATCTTAAATATTTAAACTTTGCAGTTCTTTTAATTGACTTATCTTCATTGTACAGAACTTCATTTGTATAAAATCTTCAAGAGCAAAATATTCATTTCCAATTTTATTAAAATTTATCCATATTCTTCATTTAAAACAGTGAATTCAAAACTAGTACAAGACTGCAGAAATTACTTTATTTGACCAACATTTTCAACTTTTCTTCAGGGTCATCATCAGGTCTAATACAAACTTATAAGAAAAATGTAAACTTATAAATTAGAGTTTTTTTTATCTCCCCTGTTTAAATAAAGTAATTTTTGCAGTCTTGTGTTAGTTTAGAATTCACTGTTTTACAACAGTGCAAAAGCAGAGAGATGAAAAGAAATAGTCTTCATTTAATTTTCTCAATATGTATTCATAATTATTTTTAATTCATGAAAAATGTACTTGATGATCAATAGAAAATAATAAAAGTAAAGCTTCATTTCTGATTGAATATCATGGTACAACATTATTTTGGTCCAATTTTCAATTGTTTGATGAGTAAAAAATTTTAAACATAGATGGAAATTCAAAAATTATATGAAAATTTTTAAAATTATATAGTAAAATAGTTTACAGAAAAAAGCAAAAAGTTTCATAAATGTAAATTGCATTAATATAGTATTAGATAATGATAATGCTTCTGTCAAAAAATATCAAATAATCAAGCATCACATAATATGATAATTAAGGAAAATAATGAAAATTAGGATGAGTTTTGATTATTAAAAAAAACCTTACCTTATAATTGGGCATTTATTTCAGATTAAATATGAGACACTCATTACATACAATTGATACAATTGATAACTCATTACATACAATTGATTGATATATAATGTATTTATTATCTATAAGAATAAATTTCAACTAATAAACAAATCTTAGGAATGTATTAAGTTCATAACTAGAAAATTATATATATTAATATTTTTGATTCTCAGTAACAGGTGAATATCATTTACATTTACATACGAATTTGATTTATAATGTTAAAATCTCAAATATAAAATATTTTTTGTATTAATATATGTAATATGCATAAATAATATATAATATAAAAATATTCAAATTATTATAAATGTAATTTTATTAATTCTAAAACTGTTCATTAGGGTTTAGACATTATATGATTATATTCTAATAAATTTATATAATTAAATGTGAAACATTTTTCAAAATATTTTAAAAATTTAGGAAAGAAATGCTGAAAGTGCCATAGAAGCATTAAAAGAATATGAACCCGAAATGGGTAAAGTTGTAAGACAGGATAAACAAGGTGTGCAGAAAGTTCGTGCTAAAGGAATTGTTCCTGGAGATATAGTAGAAGTTTCAGGTAAAATATAAAAAAGAAATTATTAATAATTAAAACCTTTGTTGATAGTTTTTATTCATTTGTAAAAATTTTTGTTAATAGTTGGTGATAAAGTACCTGCAGACATTCGTTTGACAAAAATTTTTTCCACAACTTTAAGAGTTGACCAGTCCATTTTAACAGGTAAATATACTTTTTTAATGTCATTTGAACTTCATGACTGTTTTTGCTTAATCAAATTACACATTTAGTTTAATTAATTAATTAAAATTTGATAAATAATTTTAAAAAAGATGATAAAGAAACTAATGTAAATATTTAGAAATATCAGTTTATTTATTTAATAGGAAAACTAATTACTGTTATATATAAATAATGAAAATATTTTAATATTAAATTATCAAAACTTATTAATTTTTATTATTTACATATATAAAAGATTCTTGATTTTATAAACTCATATAGATCCCCAAAAACGTTTATAAAATCAAAAGTTTATAAATGGGAATGGCATTAACTAACATTAGTTCTATAGGATATTTTTTAGGATTAACTCAATAGTTTGTAAAAATATATAATTTTATTGGAGATTATGCAATAATCTCCAATAAAATTATATATTTATTATAAATTATGCAAGTCCAACAATGCTTAGATTTAAACACAAACATGCACAGTTGACAAACAAAATCACTAAGTAAAAATAATGAGCATTGTTATGAAAATTTACAAGAAATTAAGATTATGATATTAAAAAAACTAATTTATTAAATTTTTTATTATATATCTTATAGATATCAAGTACAAAAATAAAGATTTATGCATCTACATATCTTAGAAATTTTATTTATTTATTTAAGATTCTTTTTATATCATGTAAAAATGGAGGCTTATTATATTAAAAAACTAATCTGTTTTATAAAATATTATATATGCTATAATATATAGCTAATATTTTTTATCTCTGATACTGTTATTTATAATTTTGTTTAGTCTCATATATATTTTCAGTTGGTTGTTTGTGTCAAATGATCTCTAAATGGTAGAAATTACATCTGCTAACCTCAACATAATTCTTTCTGATTATTCAACTTAAATAATTGGCCTGGTCAATGATTTTTTAGAATAATTGTTGTTAAAAAATCATGAATAATTAATTCAAAAAGCTATAAAATTCAACAGCTTAATCAATAGATGGTGATATGTGTCATAATATTTCAGACTGAAAAGTTTATATACACATGGTGTTATCTGTTGACATTTGCTAAATCTTTTGAATTATTCTTATTGACTAAGTTGTCATTATTATTTTTGAATTATTTGTAGTTTTTTAATCACAATTATTCTAAATATTATTGAATAGACCATTTATTTAAGTTCAGATTATCAAAATGAACTATGCTAAATATGATGGCACTTAAACAGTAAAAGCTACTATTGTTTAGAAGATTACTGGACACAAACAAACATACAATCCAAAATATACATATATAAGATAAAACAGTTTCATTTAAGAGGTATAATTGATTAATGTCAAACAAGAAGATTCATAAGTTGATTAATCTTAAGATTAATCTTATTAACAAGAAGTTTCAAGATTAATCAACTTATAAATCATCTTGTGATCTATCTTCTTCTTGACTTATGAATATTCTTGTGTTCTATCTTCTTCTTGTTGATACCATATTAAAGAAACTGAACAGCTAAAAGTGTAGATGAAACCAACATAAAATAATCAAAAGCACTTTTCTCTAGAATAGTTTTTTTTTTCAAAATATGCCTAGGCAGTATTGAACACTTACTATTAGTATAATATATTTTTAGGATCACATATTAGCAAACTAAAATTTTCAATATATTAAAGAGCAAACTAAAGGTGTGTATATATATTATAAAATTTATTTCTTCTGCAACTGAGAACTGGTCTATACTAGCTCTCAGTTGCAGAAATAAATTTTAGTTTTTTGAAATATTTTCAACTTATATTCTAGCCATCATCAGCTTTTATTATTACAGTTATATCTTTAATTAATTTGTATAAAAAGTAAAGATAGATAGTATATCTTGAGAGTCAATGTATTAATTGAAAATGATTTAAAATAATATTTTTTTATCCTTATTAATTACATATAAATTTTATAAACTGTGCATTTCATATATTAAATAAATTCCTCATATAGAAATATAAATAGTAATAAGCTTAGAATCCAAAATATAATAAGTTTCCTACTGTTGCAAGAATCTTATATAATTTTTAAAAATCTGTATTATTGTTATTATTTATATATAAGGAAATTGTAATATAAAATACATATATTTAATAGAAACTTTATGTTTAATTAACAGGTGAATCAGTATCTGTAATCAAACATACAGAACCCATTCCTGATGTTAGGGCAGTAAATCAAGATAAGAAAAACATTCTCTTCTCAGTAAGTTTCTTTTAATTTATAAATTTTGTTTTTTATTCATAATATAAACTCTATTAATTTTAACTTAAGGATATTAATAGCTATTGTTTTAAAATAATAAATCAAGCAATTTTTTTTAATATTAGACAAATATAAAATATTTTTTGTTTATTTTTGTCTAACTTATTTTCATTTTAAAGAAAATTCACAATTCTAATTTGACTTCAAAAATTCACAGTAGTATTTTTGACAGGAAATTTGGTTTTTATGTTTTTATATATGAAGGGATTAGATAAACATCATATTTTAACTAATGTATTATATTAGTCAATGGGAATAATTTTAAAATTTTAAAATGTGTGTAATATAGATAAAATCTTTTGTTTTTTTTATTAATATTTCATTATACACTCATAAGATTACAGAACTGCATTCTGATTTTCATGTTTAATAATTAAATATATTATATATATATATATATAAAAAAAAAATTCTTTCTCTATAAAAATTGCTAAATTCTTAATCTGTAATTGTGATGATGGTTTGTTAGCCATGAATTATTGTGATTTTTAAAAATACACTTTTCCTTTCTCCTTCTTGTAGTTGATTTTTTACACTATTTTAAAATTAAGCTATAATGAAAAATTAAAATTTTAGCCAGTTCTATTTAAATTAAATGCCAGAACTTGATTTGCTTAGAAATTTAATTAATAAAGTAAGCAAATAATCAGCAATAAGATTGCTACATTGGTTGTAGAAATTATCAAGTTTGGCTTTCTATTACTTTCATATACTATAGATATTGATAGACGTAGGCCATCTTTATTTTTAAAGTGGATTATTTTATTATATGTGATTTCATTGCAGATATTTCAGGTAATATTCTTAAATTGAAACAAAAACAATTAATGGAAGAAACATTCAAGATTGTCATGATCACTTTTTCCTATTGAATTATGTGCTCACTAATGACTACTTACATGTGATAAGGGTTGGCAGTCAGGTGAAGGATAGAATTGAATGACTTGAGTCTGTCCTAAAAAAATCTGGAGGTATGGGATCCAAAATTAAAAATAAACATTCCAGAATGAAATGCACAGAATTCTTTCACTTTAGCAACTAATCAACCATTCAGTCTACTGATGCCATTATTGCAAAATTATTAATGTTCTGTCATAAATACAGAATCATGTAAAATGGGAACACTATCTGTATATTTAATTGAAAAATGTCAATTTTCTCTTTTTTTCATTTAAAAAATTATGACATCATTTTTCAATTATATTTCAGAATATCAATCTATACAAATGAACTACTCTGTAGAAAAGCTTTAATATCAGTAATAAATTCAAAACTCTTATTTTACATTATACAAATGTTTTCGACAGCACTAGCCATCATCATCAGGTTAACGGTTACACCAAAAGCCAATAGAACAAGGAATAGAATACAGAACAAAAAATATAGTTCGTAAAAAGTTCGAATTTCAATTCTTTCAGAATATCAATTCTTTTGAAATTTTTACCATAATTTATTGTTGTATGTGAATTTTATTCTCATATCGAATTTTTATATACACTTATATTCAGTACAAAGAAAAAAATATAGATTTGGAAAAATAAATCAATTAGAAATAAATAAATAAATGAAATTTTTATTTTCATATCTTATTAAACAAATTGAAAATTCATTTTACATCAAAATAATAATAGATTAGTAGCAAAAAAAATAGTCTATTTCTGGCCTATTAACAATTGCCAGCTAAGTAATAATTTAAAAAATGAAGAACTAGATTTTCATACAGTATATTAAGAATACATACATTTTAAAAATTACTTTTCTGATAAATAATACTAACATTTTACTTATTATTGACATCTTATTAAATTATTTGACATCTTACTTTTCATTTCAATAAATGAACTATAACAGAGAGAAACAGCTAAAAAAAAAGAAGTTAAAATTAATTTTAGCTTATTTCAATTTGAACTATTGTTTTTGTTACATAGAAAATTATTGAATCTAGTATTAGTGAGAATTGAGAAATTCCAGGCTTTAAAATCATTTGGATTTTAGAACAGTACATTTCAATGATATTAAGAAACAATATGATCATTCAAATAGATCTATTATTTGTTAATCATTATATATATTGGACATTGGAGATCTTCATGTTTCTCTGAATTTCTATTTTTATTGATATTGGATATTTGTAATAAAATATTATAAGCAAGTATTATACTTCAAAGTGGCTAATGATTTTTTAAATTCAATAATTTTCTGCTTATTTCCTAATTTGCATAATTACAGGAAAAGCTAATTACTCTTTCCATTAGAAAACTCTTTTATATTGTTATTTGTTAATTACTTATTATTTAATATAATAATTACATAATAAGTTTTAAATACCTGTTGTTGTTGTCATTTTTGATTGAGCTCAAAAGATGATTGGAATGGATTGCTCTTTCAGATTTCCAGGACTAGCTGATATATATACTAAGGGAGAAATTGATAATGCCCAAGGACTATCTTCCAGAAAGAAACATATCATAAATTTGGGAAAAAATTCTTATAGTACCAATTCTTGTAATATCAGTGGTGAAAGTGGAAAAATTCTTAGATTAATGCAATTGTACATACAAATGCTGGATTTCTTTATTAAAATTTCTAGATTATAAAGTGATTTCTTTTTGTAAGATATGTTGGATTTTACTTAAAGTAAAAGCAGAAATTCCCAAAAGAAAATAAAATTTGTAAATATAATTAATTTAAAAAATTAAGTTTTTGCCATTTGAAAAATTATAATATTTGTTTATATTTTAAATGGTTTTTGATTATGGTCACATTATTTTAAACTCTTTTACACCAAAGAGAATAGCCAATCTTTAAGTAAAGGGTGGTTAAAAAAATAATGATAGATTAAAATTTTTATTATTTATTATTAAATTATATGAAAAATATAAATAAAATAAATTATTATTATTTCTGAAAGTGAAATGTTAAAAAATATTCAGTAATTTTTCTTTTCCTTTTATTATCTAAAGTATTATATTTATTTATAGGGTACCAACATTGCTGCTGGAAAAGCAAGAGGTATTGTTATTGGAACAGGTCTAGATACAGCCATTGGTAAACATGATTTGTTTTTTAGTTATAATTTGTTAAACTTTTATAATAATTTTATAAATTATTAATTAAAGGTAAAATCAGAACTGAAATGTCAGAAACAGAAGAAGTAAAGACACCTTTACAACAAAAATTGGATGAATTTGGAGAACAATTATCCAAAGTCATTTCCATCATTTGTGTGGCTGTTTGGGCCATTAACATTGGTCACTTCAATGATCCTGCTCATGGTGGTTCCTGGATTAAGGTAAGTTTTGTACTATTAAAACTGAATAAGCATTTTGTATTTTATTTTTTTTTGTTATTTCAAAAATTTTAAAAATATAATGCAGATTTATCTCAATAATGATTTGCACTATTTTAAAATATAATACATTAAAAAATAATTATTTCATAACTATTTCTTTGATAAAAAATATTTTTATTGCTTTATGTTATATTATCCAAATTTTTATGCTTTTGCATTTATCACCAATAAAAACAAGACTGGCATGCAGATAAATATACAGTATTTATTAATACACAGTTAATTCATAGTTATTAAATTTACAATTTACATAGCAAATTTGCAACTGAAGAAATATTTTCTTCAACTGCAAATTTTTTGAGCTAATATATTTTTTTCTATTTAAAATAATATTTGAATTATTTTCCTCTCCATCGTTAGGCTATGAAAAGCATGATAAAAAAAAATAAAACTACAAATACAGTATTCCATAAATCAGGCCTAGATAACTGAAATTGTTCCATAGCCACCTGGGAGAACATCCAGTTGGCATTTTTATTTTTTTATTTGGAAATATTTTTTATCATTCCATGCTGGTTCTTTAGCCAATATCAATTAAATTATAATATGGTAAATATTTAGATATAAATTTAAGATACAAAAAATAGTTATCTTAAAATATATATATTTAATATAGATTAAATTTATATATATAAGTTTATATACTCTAAAAATATAATCAAACTGTATTTAAAAGAATGTAATACAATATATTACAGAATATAATATATAAAAATAATAGTTTTTCTCTTTAAAATATATCAAGATACTGATATTGAATAAGATACACAAAGTTCCTGCTCTTAACGGTATATTAAGTTAAAATCCACAAATCTGCTCGAATGTGCTGTGAATTGATGTGGATTTTAACTGATATTGAAGATTAATTATGCTAATGTTTCCATAAACTTATTTATTAATTATGAAAATTTTAAAAGTTTCTATAATTAATTACTATAAAATTTAAAATTTTTTGTTTAACTTTTTTTGTAAATATATTATGAATTCTTAATGCTTGTAATGAAATCAACAAATATTAAGAATCATATATAAAATACAATATATATAAGATGACAATATATATGTCATCATATATAAAATATAATGAAACATAGTGTTTGACATCATTTATACTTTTAATCCTATTTAATGAACTTAATTTAAAAGATTATCATCTATATTGTTTTCAAAAAGACTATAAGAATCATAGAAAAAAAAAATTTGAATTGTTTGTATATCACATTAAAATATGTTTTAGATGATGAAAGTGATAATTCAGTTGACAGATATAATCAGTAACTAGATCAAAATAACAAATTTTATTTTGTTCTAAACTCTATTAAATATTAAACATTTTATATCACCATTACTATAAAAATTTGTATAAAATTTATTTTTGATTAAAAGAACTAACATTCACAATATGATTTAATAATTAAAATTGCCTGTTATGGCATTAACAAATAAAATCCAATTATTATTATTGTATTAATTGACTGTTATCTTAAATAAAAAATAAAAAAATGTCAATAACTGTGTTCAGAATATCAATTGCCATTTTTTTATAATGCAAACAATCATTTATAGAACAACAACAAAAAATTTTCACTTTCATAATAGTCCAATATGAAAACATTATCAAAAATTTTCTTTCTTGCAAGGAAATAATAACATATTCTCCAAAGATGTGCAAAATATGTCAAAGTATATAGGATCACTAACAGTATTTTCAAAAATGAATGGTCTAATTAAACCCATAAATGGCAGTCCACACTAATCATTGAGTCCTGATAAATTGCATGCACTTGGGCTATGTAATGGACTCTAGAAAAATCTGCACATTCACTCTGCAGTTATGATGATTCATTGTATCATTCAGCTTAAACTGTTCATTAGACAAAACAATTTCCCATCAGATTCCTCATCCTCATGTACCGTATATTGAAACTATTTATAATATTGCATTCTTCAATCAAGATTGCCTTAATTCATTGCATATAATAATCTTGGGATGTATACTTTCTCTCTCTTAAGAATACACTATAAGCTTAATTTGCTAACTCCTGTCTTATGTGCACATTGTTTGGCAGACTTTTGTGGTGAGTGTATAAATTGTTCCAATATCCTAGCCAAGAAAGTCAGGACTTGTTGTTGTGATCCTCCTCAGATTTTTCCTCGCACACACCATATACAATACTATGGGTTTCAAGCTTATTACAAATGCATACATTTGTCATGGGGTATTGAAAGTTCTGTTACAAACCCACTCTTCTATTGTCATTGTACTACATATACATTCTCAAATTTAAAATATTACTTCAAAATGGTCTTCCATTCTTCAAACAAAAAAAAAACTGTGCTTCCACCAGTTTGTTTGACTGTCTTGTCAGCTGCATATTGACTATAGCATTCATGTGATTAATGCCCTCTTTTGAGGGAACATCATTGAATTACAGTAACAATGTGATTAATCACATTGCTATGAAAAAGTCCATAGATAATATCTGTTAAAGTATGTATACATTTTTGGGCCCTTCTGTATTTAGTTTATAAAACAAGAATGAAGGCAATATTCTATTAAGAACAATATTATTGAAGATAAAATGTAACAAAGAAATACATGTTAAATTATCCATTCTCAGTTCTACTAGAAAAAAACTACTTCTTTTTCTCTTAACTAATCGTAGTATCAAATAAAGCGTTTTACGCAGTAGAAGTTTTCAAAAGCAAGTTTAATAATATTGAACCGAACATTTTTGGTGGTTCATACCACCCTCATCAGGAATTACACTCGGTTAAAGCCAAAAACTTTACAATCGAACGTACAACGTCGAAAAGTACAATTTGGTTAATATTTCAGAAATATTAACTAAATTGTTCTTTTCGACGTTGTACGTTCGATTGTAAAGTTTTTGGCTTTAACTGAGTGTAATACCTGATGAGGGTATTACACTCGGTCAAAAACAAGTTTAATAATATTGAACTGAAAATGTTCGGTTCAATATTATTAAACTTGTTTTTGAAAACTTCTACTGCGTAAAGTGCTTTATTTGATACTATGACATGTTAAATTAATTTTCAATGTATGTTCAATATTTACTTGCAATGTGTCCAGAAAATTTTATATTTTTGTATAAATTTTAAAAATCTATAGAGTTCAGTGCAATATATTTCTTATTTCTAGCAATGCATTTGTCAAAAACTTCTAATCTATAAAAATATATGAAAATAGATAGAATAGTAAAATTATATAATGTATATTTATTATATGTAATTAAAATTTAATTCCAGTATACAGAGATTTATATGATTTTATAATTGCATTAGGGAGCTGTTTATTATTTCAAAATTGCTGTAGCTCTTGCTGTTGCTGCCATTCCAGAAGGTTTACCTGCTGTCATCACAACCTGCTTAGCTTTGGGTAAGTAAATTTTTTTATTTAAGAACTGTTACTATTTTTTAAACATTCTGTACTTCCAATATTTCATGTTATTCAAATATAAAAATTATTATCACTAAAATAATAGTGTTCAGCTATTTTTATTATCCTTGTTTACAAAATTTGTTAGAACTAAACCAAGTATATATAACACAAAACTTCAAAATTTTTTTTATAAATTGTAAATTAAAAATATAATTTATGATTACTATTATTATAATGTGCTGCAAATACAGGCATATTTCACTTTACGGCAACTCATTAACATGACACTTCTCAATTATATTCCATGTTTTTATTTTATATCTTGAAATGAAAATTTTTTACAAAATAATTAAAAACAAATTAACACATAG
>WUQG02305489.1:0-19264 GCA_011317285.2 Androctonus mauritanicus | reverse complement strand
CGACGTCAGTGATTTATATTGTTTTAGCTGTAAACAAAATAAAATTTTCCCCGGGGGCCCATTTTTTATTCTGCACCAGGGCCCACACGACTCTAGTTACGCCTGTGTGTCAAGGTACTTTTCGTACGCAGCGTACAAAGTTGAACAAGAGTGAACTTCAGCGTGAAAACGCAGCGTCTAGCCATATAGCGAAAGTAACATCAGCATACATCGACGTATTTAAATCGCTTTTTACGCCTATTCAACGCTTATTTTTTCCTATTAACAAAAAATCCGATGTAAAGTCGAAAACGACGTAAGTTAAAGCGATTTAAGTCGAGGTATGACTGCATATTATATTTTAGTGTGTAAAATTATGTGTGTTTTGCCTAATTATGTAAAATTGCATATATTGCAAGGTTGTATATGTGTCTAAATATAATAATATATGAATTTCACTATATTTATTATATTGAAAACTATTTCTCGAACAAAACTCTGATATGCGTATGAAAGAATTTAATGATCAGTACAATTTTCAAAATCAATGACTTTTTATTTACGTTTCATATCATAGACTTATAAATTATTTTAAAATTTTTATTGATTCTTAAATCATTTACAGAAATTGCACTAAATGGATACAGGAAATTTTATTAGTTATAATTCATTGCACAAATTATCCAGATCTATATTACTAAAAGCTTTACATAAATCAATATTGGTTTAGACACGACCACGATATAGTTATCCAACTTTTCAATTACAATTGTTTATACTTCACCATCACGCTTTCTATCCATTTATTTACAAAATCAAATTTATTATTCAGTATATATTACACATTTACTGTATAATATTTAATTTTTCAAAAAGATTGCATATTTAATTAATTATGATTAATTATAGCACAATAATCTATTGAAAGATCATTTTTGTTAATTTGCCAAACTCTTCATTAGTTTTGCGTGCAAACTTTTTGAAAAAAAAATTTTTTTTGCAATATTTTCAGGAATTTTTCATGTAATAATAAATTGCTTGTGCATGATAATGAAGACATTTCTTAAGTTAATAATATATATTAAAATTTTTCTGTATATAAAATTGCTTGATTTGTAAATTCTACTTTTAAGATATGAAATCCAATTCCGAGGTATCTACAATATTTTTTCATTTCAGTTTTTTATGCAGATCAATTTTAAATGCATTTCTTACTTATAATTTATCAAATGTTTTCAAGTCACATTAGTAAAAATTGGAGATACGCCTTAGTCGATAAATCTTATTCAGTGCAGTATTATTAATTCTACACTTCTTTGTTACATATATAAAAAAAAAATATTTTCTTTCCTCTTTTATTAAGTTATTTTATCTCTTATTAATGTTGTTAATGATCTTGCGTTATTCAATCTTTCCTGTCTATCATCATTAGCTATAATAGATTGCATTAAGATATAATAATGTCTTTCACGAGTTAACAATTCATCAATCATACATACAGCTGTTGTCAAGTTCTCTACCGGTACATATTTATAATATTTGATTCCAAACAACGATTTCCAAGAGTCATAATTCTCTATAATTTAATATAGGGCCTAAACATCTATTATATTCTTAATTTTCATCTTAAATTATTTCTATCAATAAGTTTTCCGGTTTGATTGGATAAATATAGTTACTTACTAATGCAATTATTGTTGATTATACATGATGTTTTCGACACATCCACAGTATGCACATCATCATATACAGTACTGAGAAGATGCCCATCTACAGATGCTACAGATTTATTAACTGTAATGTTTCTAAGTATTTCAGCTTTTAGTCTAATGTCTAAAATTGCTTATAATGATTATAATCGGTATAATGAATTTCGTAATACAGTAACAATAAAATAATTGATGTAGTTATAAAATAGCCTATCCCATTAAAGTAGGAAGTTAAAGAACTCTCTCTAAAGTTCAAAATATTTTATTAAATTAATTATTTTGGATATTACAAGAGCTTATTGCTATTGTAAAATGTCTTCTTACAGTATAAAAATAGAAATATTTGTATACTATATATTTTTAATGTATTAGTTTACTATTAAATATTGCTCCAAAATTTAATTTTTCTCCCAAACAATGGAGAGAAAAATTAAATTTTAAAGCATTATTATGATATTTTTCATAGGAAATTAGGTAAACCTTGAAATAACAAATTTATCCAGTTTTCTATCTTATAGAATAATAGAGGTTATCCTGTCTGGCATCTGCAGTTTTCTCCACTCACAATTAGGGGTTTCTCCACCCCTAATTGTGAGTAGAGAAAAACTGTGGATACCAACAAGCAGAAGCATTTCTCCGGCATGCTGATGACTGGGGCATCTATGAGATTCCAGAGGCACCTATTCATATACGAAATGCTTTTAAATGAGCTAACCAATTTATTAAAAATAAAAACTTTTATTCTTATACACTGATAAAAACTCCAAAAATATCTATCGAAAACTAAGAGTTAACCGAAAATGATCTTTCAAAATGGCTATTTAAATAGAAATCATAAAATATCACAATATAAATATCACGATATTGCTGTTAGATATATTAGTATTGACAAATATGGCGGAAATCATCTTCAGTGACTTGAGCAAAATATTAAAGAATTAAGTTTTAATTTAAATAGTTTTATTCCTCTTTAAATATTTATTTTTACAGAAAATAATTTTGTTTGATTAAATAAACCTGATACTGCAATATGCTATCTACTGACAGAAAACTCGTTATTCTTAAATTTTCAATTTTTTTAGTGTCTTTAAAATAAAACTTTTTTGATATTTTTAAATTTTTTTCTTTTAGATGTGACCTAAAAGTTATTTCCATACCAAATATTAACTGCACAAAACCAGTAACAATTAGAACTGGGAATTTTTTCTTACTCACTCACGCTATTCAGCATATACAAGATTAAAAAAAAAAAAACTCATAAGATTAAATGGATATTTATTTATATCTGACATTTTCTGCTTAATCACTCTATACTATTTTTTAAAGGAAAATTTCCTCATTCCTCATATTAACAGATTTATTTTTAAAATTTCATGTCAGTAAAAAAAATTTACAGTAATCGGAGAAAACTTTCATCATTTGTATAAATGAACGTCTAGTAATATCTTAAAATTACGATTTACTAGTGATTTTTAATAACACGTCGTACAAATCTTGTTTTGCCTAAGGATTCGCAGAAGACACGTCAAAAGACGAATTAATTAGGTTATCAATTATCACAAATCACTTGGAGGAACAAATATGATACAATATTGTATTGGAATCACGCTGTAATGAACTTTTAAACGATATTATGACATCTTTAATTTTACATTTTGTTTACAACTTTCTTGTACTGTAATTCAAAGTGATTATTTTCAATTGTCTAGCTTTCCTTACATAAATGAAGAATATTAACTACTCGAATAATGGAAAACTTTTATGTCCATATTTTTAACACAGAAAATGCAAAATAAAAATGTATAGAAACCATTATCAAAGCAAAAGAAAAATAGTTAAATTTGAGTTTGTTTATTAATTAAAATTCTGAAAATGTTTTAAGATTAATATTTTTATTTTAACGAATGTAGTAACTTTATAATTTAATATTCTTTTTTTCAAGTATTTTAATTATTACATTCGCTCTTCAAAAAAAAAAGGAGATGCCTAGTTATAGTTAGTTACCATTATGTGAATTATTTTCGTTATTCAGTAATATTCCAGATTTACGTATTAGTTGAGATCGGAAAGCATAACATAAGTCAGGTTACTTACAGATTCTAAAATCTAATTTCAGGTATATATGTATTAAATTCTTAATTGAAGCTCTTTATTACCAAGAAAACAACAAATAATAAAAGTTTATAATATGTAGTAGTAATTAAAGATTCTTAATCAACAAATGAAATGTACATATATGAAATATGTAAAAATAAATTAATTAAATATGTAAATATGTAATGAAATATGCACTATGTAACTGTGAAACAAACAAATAAGAGAGGGGGCAGGATGAGAAGTTAGGTATCTCCGAATTTATGTAAATCGGATTTACATAAGTCGGGATATTATTGTATACATACCGTATATGTACAGCATTATATAGAAAACATATCCATTTGCTGTTCAGATCCTCTATTTTAAGTTCTCTATAAAACGCAATGTACTGTACACTGCTTACTGTAGCCGACAGTATCCTTATTTGCTCGGTACGCAATAAACGATGGAAACGATCTGGTTCTTACGATCTTAAATTTTCTACCACCTAAATGTGAACCAGGCTTAAAGAGACACATGCTTAACCGTTAACTCTATCTCTCCCTTTGGCTGGCTACAAATGAATCCAGAGAGCTTTTATTGCATATACAGTACTGATAAACTTCGGGATATAAATCGCTTTACAAGCCCCTGGTGGATTGAGTTAACGAGGACAAATACAATACCAAAAGGAATATTTATTTAGACATTTCTACTGTGGGATGGCGGATGGCGTCTTATCGGGATTTGTCTACTCCATTAACATAAGGAAGATCCGTTCCGACAAATTTCTTGGAGATCAGCGAGGGTGGCGGCTTAACGGGGTCGTCTTATCAGGGTTTGACTGTATAATATAAAATATTGTATGATGAATTAATACAGTACAGCATTTTTTAATAATTTTAATATCAAAATGTATGTTTAAAAACGATAGCGAAAAAACAAGATGAAAAATTCTATATTGGAGTATAATAAAATGAACATAAATTTAAAAAAGTCACAGATGATAAATGGAAGGACAAGAGAGTCTTAATGCTTTATATGCTTTTCTTGGAAATTTTTGGATGTTGTTTTAAAGATTTAAAATTTATGCAAATTCTTTTAATGTTGAATAACTGGAAAAATATATTCCGCGCTCACATTTTTATAAATTATTTATTAATACCGTTATTCTTATTAATTTCTTATGTTTAAGTAAAATGAGTTTAAGTATAGAATTTTATAAAATTAAGCTGGCCGAAAATCTTTCACATTTCTGTATAGAATTATACTAGACTTCGGCATGCCTACTTATTGGTTAATTGTAATTAATTGTATGCTATTGCCAATCAGGCAATCATTTGAAATTTCATGAGCATGATTGAATCTATTGATATGTAATTTAATGTAGTGTATTAATATTACAATATTACAACAGAAAGAGATAGATGGCATACTCAGAGGTTGAACCCTTGAAGAATGAAGGATGAAGTGAGAAGAATATAGGAAGATATGAGAAAAGAGAGAAAAAAACCAAAAGTGTAGCAGGACACTAGTAGAAATATAGAGTTTACCCTTTAGTCACCTCTTACGACACGCGAGTGAGACGGTGGATACATTTTGTCCCTACCACAGAGACATGTAGTGTATTAATAATAAAAAATTGACTAATCAAATTGTTATCAATTCTTAAATGATTAAGCTTCATTTTTAATGTGAAAACATTTAATTATAAATGCTTGTGTTGATAATTTTCATTATATGATAACTGTAAAAGTACTTTTTATTTGAACTTTCAGTCTTCAATGTCAAAATAATTTGCATACATTTAAAATTTGTAAGACATAATGTCTAAAAATTTAGAACAATAATATATAAAGCATTAAGGCGCTATTGTCCTCCCATTTTTCATTAATGATTTTTTTTATGCTGTGACAGAGCATTTTTTATTCTAATGTTAATATTTTCTTAACAAATATATATCTAAATATACAAATAACTGAATTAAAATAAAAATGTATACTTCTAAATAATATCAAAATGCTTATAAGTTACATTTATTTAAAAAATATTTATATTATTTCTTTACAAAAATAAAAATAAAAAATATTTACTGTAATAATAAATAATAAGCAATATTTGAAAAACTTTTTAAAAATATTTCACTAAAAAATATAAATATCTCAACAAAATTTTTCTTTTAATATTGGTAATTTAAATGATGCTGAATAATTTTAAATCTGTAAATATTAGAATGGAAAAAAAAATAAAATTTTAAGTATAAAAATGTAATGGATCTGTATTAAGTAGATTAAGTTGTCTTAAAAATTTTCTTTTTCTGAAACAAGATTTTTTAATATTTTTCTATGTATATAGATTCTAAAATTAAAATGTTATACAATTATTCGCTAATGTATTTCCTATATGTTAAATAAGGAAGTTTAAAATTCCACTCTTCTTATGTAACAAATGATTATATTATATTTAAGACATGAAGTAATAATAAGAGTTGGTCCATTAGTACTGTACAAAAGTACCATATCTCCTCTCTTGCGAGATTGGAATGACTTTTGTGTACGTCCTGCTGATTTCCACATTTCTCATCTGTGTGAATCCGTGCGAAAAAAATCTCAGAAAAGACTTATCTAATACTTCTGGTTACTCAGAAACTTTGGGAACAGAAAGAACAATAAAATATCCCACACGACATCAAAATTACAATTTAGAATATTATTATTAAAAATATTTGCTCAGGTTTAGAACTGACTTGGATTTTTCTAATCTAAACATCCTTAATTGTATAAATTTGCTATAATCAAATTTTGCTCAGATTTATGTTATAAAATTAAGAAATAATAATAGTTCACATAAGGATTGAAAATTATTTTCGAAAACTTAACAATAACGCATCTTAAGATGAACTTTTATCTCCAGATGCGTCACTAATTGAATTGTGAGTAATTCTAATCTTATTATATTTTTATCTAAAAGAGATTATGTTATCAAATAATTATTGGAATAAGTACATAGAAGAATAATATTCGAATTAAACCATCTGTAGTTACAATTCTAATTCGTTTTTTTAAGATATTTTATGAGAATTTAAACATATGAGTAGATAATTATTTGTTAAGCAATATAATTTTTTTTTAAATTATTTTCTACAAGTACTACATTTAGCAACTATTGTCATATATTACAAATTATATGAGGAAAAAAAATTTCTGTTTTGCTTTATCACCGTGGTGAGTCAGTAGAAAACTATTTTTTCGAAAATTGGGTTAGATGATTTTAAGAATTTTTAAATTTG
This sequence comes from Androctonus mauritanicus, assembly GCA_011317285.2. Lineage (NCBI taxonomy): Eukaryota > Metazoa > Arthropoda > Arachnida > Scorpiones > Buthidae > Androctonus > Androctonus mauritanicus. The sequence continues at coordinate 12,211 of WUQG02305489.1, read as the reverse complement.
ACAAATATTTGAAAAGCTGTAAATTTTATAACTGTTTTTATAACGTATGTAGTTAAATCAGAGAAAAACAAATTTCTATAGATTGAATATAATGTAACCGTAACGTAAGACGATAATTTTTACTTTATCATTCGAGTTGTGGTCTATATCTTGATTGTAAACTATCAACAACGCATCAATTTTTATTCCCAATTGCCTAATTCAGTTTTTGCCTATTAGAAATTTATATTGTTAACTTCAATAATTATTAAATTCATTCCTATGTACAATAATTTAACAAATATTTGTAAGAGAGAGCAGCAAATTAATAATCATGTTTATCCTTCTGAATGCAACCCATCAAAAACATAAATCAATTTTTTAAAGCTAATTTAAGATTTTAAATAAAAATTATAATTTTTAAATGATAAACGTTTCACTTCAAAGAATTTTCTTTTAATTATGTTTAGAAAATAAAATTAAAATTGTGAATTTCTATAAAACGAAAATAAAATCTTTCATGCTTAAAGCATAAAGTTTTGACATATTATTAATATATTAACAATGTTCTGTTTCAACGTTCAGTATTACACAAAAAACTTTATAGTTATCAGGCTTATTCTATAATAGTTAAAATAATACAATAACATAATTAAATATATATTATATTATGTTTTATGTATACAATATAAATGGTTCAGTTGGAATATTTATCGGTACTGTAATATACAGTATAACAAAAACTAAAAAATTGCACTGCTATTGAGAGAGATGCTATTTAGAGTACTGAGCATCTTTAAAAATTAATTTTATTGAGAATTCAAAATTGTTTATTATATTTTAATTCCATGTTTTATTGATTTGAACAATTTCTCATAATTGACATGATCAAAATTCTATGCAGCTGGAAAACAAAATAAAATTTACGATGCTTTGTTCATTGTTTTATGATCTGTCGAAAGTAACTGCTCTATCATTAACAACATATTTTAATGCAGACCTACATAAACTTAAAATAGGTCTGAACTTTATTTGTATGCAATTTACTTTGTATATACATTAAACATTGCAGAGTTAAATTAAACATTAATGTCTAGAGTTTATTCACACGAAATATCAAGTTCAAAGTCCATGCTTATAAAAAAAAATAAAATATTCTTAAAGTATCCTTGTATAAAATTGCTGTTTTCATTAATTCGCCTTTAATATCAATTTTTGTTGTAAAATAATATAGATCTTAATTACAGATTATGATGATAATTATTTCGAATGTAAGATACAATTTTACATTAGCTCCATATGAATGAAAATACAGTAGTATCAATCGAAAGATTGATACTATTGTATTTTCATTCATACTGCACAAGAAGAGAAAACTTTACAAAAAGATTGCATTTCTATCTGATGCAGGCGAGAAAATTAACGATGAAATTATGTTTCTCCACCTTGTTCTTCACACATAGTATCTAAACCAGTGCGCGCCGCCATTTTGAAAACTTGTTTTGAAATCCGAGATACAGTCAGTAGTTTTCAGAATGAATCATTAACACAACGGAACTGTCAATTTGTTTTAATCATCAGTCGATGAGGCAGTGGCGTCACTAGGGAGTGCGGGGGTGCAGCCCACACCGGGTAACACCATCGTAGGGATGACACTCAACGTTTGTATTTAATGATGCATGTTTGTGATGATTAATGAATCAACATTTATATTTGATTGCTATAAGGATCTCATAAGAAAACATCCATCTAATTCGATAGATTTTTTTATTGTTTTCGTTTTCCAACTAAACAAATTTTTCTATGAACAAAAATGTTCTACCCACTATATCTAATATCCAGCTAATATCACTGAAATAATAATCCAGCCAATATCACTGAAATAAATTTTAATTGAGAATCACTTAAATATGACATTAAATAAGCACTAAGATGTTGTATGTATGTATGTATGTATGTGTGACTTTTAATGTTTAGGCTCTAACAATAAATGATATCTTCTAAGAACTCTTAAATTCGTGCTTTCTAGCGACCAAACATTTTACATAATATTGAGGGAAAAAGGGTGGCATCATGAACTATCGCACTGGGTGATATCAATGATAATAATGACATTGGGCAGAGGCTAATCTTTAATTTTTTAATGAATAGTTTTTTCCAAAAAGTGAAATTAAAATATTGAAATTGAAGATTTGCCTTTTTTTCGACTAATGATTAAAAAAGCTAATCGACAATTCCGTTGTGTTAAAGATTCATTCCAAAACTATATCAGCTTTCAGCAGGTTTTCAAAATGGTGGCGTGCACCGGTTTAGGTAGTACGTGTGAAGAATTACTATAATTTCATCGTTCATTTCCTCGACGCCTGCACCAGATAGAAGTGCAGTGTCCCTTTGCAAAGTTTTCTGTACTCGTCGTCATTTTTCGATCGGTACTATTTTCGTTCATATATGGCGCTAATATAAAACCTTACCAAATGTAATTTAAATTTTATATTCATATGAATATATTCAATATATTGTAGATGATCTCTGATTCGTTTTCAGAACAAAAATGATTATTATTATATTAAAAAAATAATAAAAGTTTAAAATTTATTGAATAGAAGATTTATAATTTTTTTTCCTAAAAAATGAAATAATACTACATAAGAAAATTTATATATTAATTTCATGCTGTATTTTTATGCATTCAATACAGAGTAAAAAATTTATATTTTCATAATCAAATTACACGGAAATTGTAACAGAAAACAAAATAAATATACTGTACAGGTATTTATTTCAACTATTGTGAAAAAAAAAAAAATAATAATAATAAAAGTTTCAGGAAGTAGACAAATATTGCATTCTCATAAAAGAGAGCATGTAAATATGCTGATAAAAGAAGCTATACAAAATACCATATGGATATCTCCCCATGTGGAAGTATAGTAGCCCATTATTTATCTAATCTCAATTCTTCGAAACAATTATTTGAAAAATGTATTGAAAAACTGTTTGCTTTCATTTCCAGATGTGGAAATAAAACGATAAATTTGTTTGTTGTTTATAGTTTAGAAAAATTTGTAGAAAACACGTTTCATTTCTAACTTCGGGGGTTTATAAGTATTGTTTATTTTCTGGTTTGAGTGTTGAAATACTCGAAAAAAAACTTTTCTATTAAAGTTCTTTAACTGCATATTTATATTTACAGGCTTATAATGTACTGTATATATAATTTATTTCGCCATTTTTATTATACTACAGAAATTTAATGCTACTTATTATAAATAATTTTTATTATGCATTATTATAATATTATGCTTCATCGAATCATATACTTTTTAATAATAAAAACTAAATCGTTTGAATAAAAATACATTGGTTTTAAAAGGTTTCAACCTAGAAGTGCTTTCTTTTATATTTTTACAGTATTACTGTAAGAAAGCATATGGAAAGTATTCGAGAAAATTAACGAAAAGAAAATATAATATTATCATATTATTTATAAGTAAAATATAGTATGTCAATCTACTAAGGAAATATGTTATTATGATAAAGTTTTTTTGCTTACTGTTGCTGAGAATGTAATTCAACCGAGAATAAAATTGCCTAGTCTAGTGAATAACTAATTAACGTATTAAAACAAGACTAATCAGCTTAACGTTATTTATTCTTAGACCGGATTTCCGGAATAAGTTTTGTGTCTTATCAAAGAAGATAATATTCATGAATATTAAATGATTACGTCACGATGATCAAATATTTTAAAATAAAATATGCACAGTCAGCGAACTTAAAAACGAATATATTGAATTATTACACAATTGAACAAAACAGAAAAAAATATTATACAGTATTCGTTCTTGTTTCTGACAGCGTGAAAAGTAATAAAAATAGTTCCAAGTAATGCCCATTCGTCTATATAAAATTTGCTCTTTATACAGTAAGTGTATATTGTTTATTTTTATTTTTTAATTAAATCAACCATAAAAATGATATAATTTGAATTTTATAATCGTAAAATCTGACAATTCAAAACTGATCTAAATTTAACAAAAATTAGCATATTGTATAAATCAATAGAAACAATAAATACAAAAAAACCATAACAAGTTTTATTGCAAACATTTATAGTGTTGTAAAATTATATACTATAATAATAAACTAATTGAGATAGTCCACTATGTATATAGGACAATGCTTTTCAAAGTGCAGCCGGCTATTAGTCATAAGAAAATAACTGTATACAATATAGTAATCATATAAATAATGACATTTAAAATATTATCTTTAAAAAATCAAAAAATATTCATTATTTATTTATTTATTTATTGTATATAATTATATTTTTTGGCAGCAAAAAAGGCACATAATTAACCAGTCTTCTATCAATATAAAGTTTCAGAAATGCTGTAAAATATATTGTCATTAAACGATCAACAATAAATAAAATGTATTTTATTAAACACTTACTTAATTAAATTATATACTTTATTGATTACAGTTAACATTAAACTTTATTATATAGCATATCATTAATGCTATATAAAATTTTGTACAGAACAAAGAAATAAAAATTAAATGCTATGAAGGTTAAAATGATTATTTTTATTTAGTGAAACAAATGCTCATTAATTTTTAAATTATAGTAGCTACGAAATACTTTGGTTTTTATAACTACTTCTATAAAAATAACAACTCATTATAAGTCTAAATTAATTTTATTAATGATTCGAATAGTTTCCCTGATGGATTGGCTATCGACCTCTGAATTTGTCTTTCGATGACGTGTGACTCCTGACCAATAGACGAGCGTAATGATCGCGTGATATCTATATTATTTGTATGACTACTACCAATAAGAATTTAGCTTGATATGGAAATCAGATCCGAGTGGTAGTTTAAATGCTGAAATTTAGCATAAATGTTACAGTGAACTGCAATTTTTTTTACAGTTAAATATATATAGTTGAAGAAATAACAGTAAAATGAATGCTATAACAATCTTTCTGGGCTCGCTTCTGCTAACTGTTGTTGCTGCTACCGAGTACACATCTTGTGGTAGGCATTTTTATATTATTGTATCGTGCTTATGTGGCATTCTATAATTTAAAATATATTTTAAAAAATAAGTATTATACTGTAAATGTATTTTATATGTATACTGTATATATGAACTTAATAAGTAATTTATAAACTCGATTAAAAGTCATAAGTTGATGTAAATATAAAATTATTTATTTATCTATTTCTTAGCAACTATTAATTAATAATTTAATGTCATAATTAATAATAATAAGTTACTATATAATTTTTACCAAATTATGATTAACGTTAAATTCTATACAGTATTTAAAACAAATAATTTGGATTATAATCTGTTAAAGTAACTTAATGTATTTTAAATAAATTGTTTTTAAATTTAATATAGTACTTTAATAATTTTTATATGAAAAATAATAAATCTATATTAGAAATGCTATCAATACATATAAACATATATTTTAAACTTTTAATTTCTAATATAGATTTATTGCTTTTCCTAATTATTAAAATATTAAAGAAATCATGCTTAGGGCAATTTACATGTATACATAAAATATTTTTCAGATAAAAAAATTAACAACAATTTTATATCTTTAAAACAATCATTACTAGTGAAATTTTTTAAGCTAGCATTATTTTATTTATATTTTGTGTTAAATCTGATTTAAGAACTAAAAATGTTACTTTTATAAATAAGGAATTTTATAAAAATTTTTAGTGAAATTAGTTATTTAATTGAACAGGATTTACTTTATTTGATAATTACTTTATAATACTGTACTGTGAACATAACTCTAAAACAGGAAATGAAATCAATCCTATTTGAATTAGGCCCTATGACTGATTAATAAAATAGATTAATATACAGTTCAAACAAAATTCATTTTTAAGTTATTTGAAATTTGTGACTGTTCACAAATAAATAAAATTAAAATTTAAAGGAAATATTGTATCTGCAAATAAACAAATATTTTCCTTGAATGTTCTAAAAATTATATATATTTAAAATATATATATAATTATGTTAATAAAAAAAATAAAAATATATATTTATAATCGATTTATTAAATGCATTAAAAAATCATGAGGGAGGAAATTAATAATTAAAAAATAGCAAGTTTATATTTTTTTAGTTATCATTTCTTTTTTCAAATTTTAATTCATTTGAAATTATGGTATAGCTATACATTTTAATTATATTCATTTTATGTTGAAAGATCATTCACAACTGGATATTTTTAAAAATGATATAAAAATATGAATATGAATGGCTTACTAATCAAATTATGCAGAAAAAATTTTCAGATTGATCAAGTAAAGTAAGATTAACAACTAATTTTATTTTTAAGAAACATAAAGAAGATACAAAATAAAACTAACACAAATTTTCTACATCAAAAAATAAATACTGAAATATGGAAAATAATATTGATAAGTTTAATATCTCCTAATTTTAATTTTAATGTATTATGATTATACTTTAAAAAAAATAATAAAGTAAATTTGTAAAAGATAAAGATGATAAAAAAATATATAATATATATATATATCTTAATAGAGAAGTTATGATTTTGTATTAATTTTACTTTGAACTGATATAAAATCAGAGATATAATTTAAAGGAATATACTTATTATATATCTATTCATTATCCTTCCTAGTTTGATAGAAGAACTGTTTTTCTGTTAAATATAAGGAAAATTTTATTAATTAGGAAGAGTAGTGCCATCAGAGAAAATGTGAGGCCCAGGACAACTGATATTTTTGAGGCTCTTCAAAATTTAAAATAAAACTGTGGACAAGAAAATAAGAACAATGATATTTAATATTTATTCAATTATAACATTTATTTCACAAAAGCTGCTTACATTTAAAATGACAAAATTGACAAATATATAGTGATAAAATTGTGAAAATTGAGCCCCTAAAACTGTGAGGTCTGAGGTAGTCGCCTCTCTTGCCCTCTCTGATAGACACTGAAGAAGAGGAAGGCCAAAAACATTACTATTTTTAATAAAACTTTCCTGTGAAGAGCTATTTTTCTGTTAAATGTATCTATTATTTCATTATACATTCATGAGATATATAGAATTTTGTTTTTATACAGCGTTATAATATATTTGTAGAATACAACTTTTAAGAATAAACTACCTCCCACTATTTCAAACATTATTTTGATTCCCCCAATTTTTTTCATTTTTCGTCATGCAAAGCTTGATCCACTAGCTGTGACATCACAAATTTGAAGACTCTCTCCCTTTCTATTTAAAAATTTTTTTTCCTGATTTCATGTAAAAATAAAAATAAAAAATACATTGAATAATTCATATTTTCAATTATTTTATTATTTTAATAATTGAATAATTCATATTTTCAAGAGGAAAGAAATATGAATTACTTTATAATATTACTTTATTATATATTCTTTAACTTATCAAGTTGTTCGAAGGTTTATTTATATGTTTTAGAACTGGATATGTGTCTTGTATTTTATAACAAATATATTTCTAAATTGCCTTAATCTTATTTTTTAAATAATTAAGCATAAAAATTTTATTAAAAAAATTTTTTTTTAATTATAGCTATATTGTAAATAAGATTAGAATTTTATGTAACATCATAATTTGCATGACCCCCTTCTTTCCTTACATCATTTATCATAAATCTATTAACCCTCTCCCTCCCCTAACAGCATGATTCAGTTTAAGAGATGCTCCCAAACATTAGAAGAGGTCCTAACATTTTAATTTTTAGATTCAAGTACATAGTATTGTTTTGGGAATGAACAAACAAGTAATAGTAACTATATTGTTTAAAATGCATAAATTATTATTAACTGGGTTTTAATTTTTAATTTTTTTTTCTATTTCAAAAAAGAATTTTGTTTAAATCATTATATGTAAACTTCCACTTATGTGATAAATAAAACTGATAACTACCAAATGGAAAAACAGTTTATTAAAGCTTTGTGAAGTACTTTTGACTTAAAGAAGTCATCTTTTGACATTTAAAAATCAATAGAACAGAATATATAACATTTTAAAATGAGAAGTGTAGAATACATTTCAAATTTAAATATTTATAGAAATAAAAAAGAATTAATTAAAACTATTAAATCTATATGGGTATCAAATACAAACATTTAATACTAAACAAATTATAGATTATAATGATAACTCTTATGTTTGTGTACATTATAGATTGTAATCTCCCTTGGAATATTCACATTTCTGATCTGAAGCCAACTTACTGGATAAATATACAAGATGTTTATATTCAAACACACAGTATATTTTTACTTAATATATAATAAACTCATACCTTGTATAGTAGTAAAAGGAATGAAATACAATGAAACTTTGTTATAATGAGCATCATAGGCCAGAAAAAAACTGCTCATTACAACTATTATTCATTTTTTATCCAAGATTATAAAATGTTCATAGTTAAATCTGAATCTTCTAAGGTGATTATTGTTTTGGAAGATCCAGGTTTAATTATGAACATTTACCATAGAGCCAACAGCTAATTGTAAATTTTCAATAAAATAAAAGAAGTATTTTTAGCTAATATGCTGTGAAAATAGCCAAGGTCACATTATTGTAAGAGTAACCATAAAATTGGATTATCATAAATCAAATAATAGGTAGAGGACCCTCTGTATATATGTTATCAATTAGATTCAATATAACCTACAATTATGGTGTATACATACATCTGTATTCTAAGCCAATGGACTAATGGTGATACTTAAAAAATTAATATCATTATGAGAATAAAATTTAGGAAATTGTTTCTAGAAATTTTATTTAGAACTGTTAGTATAGGATAATTGTGTTATAGTAGGATGTTGCAAATCCAATACAAATTTTATTTTAGTAATAATAGCTAAATGTAATATGTGCTGTAATAAATAAAATTTACAAAAAAAGCAGGCATTAGATAAATTATTTACATAACCATGAAAGAGGAGTATAATACTTTCATAATTAGGTACTCTTTTATGAGAAGCAATTTTCCTTATATTCTTTCCTGAATTGAAGATAATCTCTATGAGCATTGAGAATATATTGAATATTCTCAATACCCTTTTCTTTTATCTAATAAGAAAGGATTAAATATCAAAGAAAAAAAGTCAGATTTTTGTTCCTCAAAATACTCCTTTTTAATAATCATTAGATTATTTTGAATACAATATTGTCTAGAAAATTTATATCTGTGTAGACTTTTTTATTCTTGTTGGTACATTCTTAAGAGTACTATATTCTGCCTAACTGCGGGATACATTAATATCTTAAACTTTCAATTTTTCGCATCAATTACTATTCATAATTTGAGCACAAAAGCATTATTGTATAGAAACAAGGTATACCATCTAATCAGCTTTTTGCATGTATTTCTTTTCATAACATTCCTTACAGTATACAAAATTTCATCATATGAATCACTGATAACTATTTTCTCATATTCCAAGTAGTTTCCAATTTTAGTTTCTATAAAAATATCCTAATGATATCGCTTTGAATAATAATTCAAAGAGATATCATTAGGATATTTTGTAAATGTATTGTATCTATACTTTGTTTTATTATAAACAAATCTTTGCAATAACTATAATTGATAAATAAATTTTTTATAGATATTTTTACAAATTTTTTTAAAAGATAATGCTTAGTGGAAATTTGGGTCTTGTTAACATTGAAAAATTGTAGTAGAGAAACATTTAAACCAACTTTAATAATAATCTTTTACATATTACACATGATTGAATTGCAATACAATTGTTCCTTTTGAGTTATGAACATCAAAATTGACAAATTTTCATGCATCTGAGTATGCTATTGATTTTTGAATTTTCTAAAATTTTCAAATTGCACAAAAAGTTTAAACATTACAAAAATGAAATGATTTAGTAACAAATGTATTGCAAAACTATATGGTTATTTAACATATGACCACAGTATTCAAGATGGTGGAACTTTCATAAAAAAATTCCTGCATTATAATCAGAAACTTATATTCAAAATTCCTAAGTAAATAACTTCTAATTTATTCAGTTTAGTAGCAATCATACAGTAAAGTTGTTTGATTCAGTCTTCTAGTAAGAGATTCAGTGTAAGAGATTTAATCTTATAAGTTCTGTTCATAACTTAAAAAGGAACTGTGTATAACTTGAGGAGCACTTGTATATATTTATCAATTTTAATATAAAAATCAACATGAAAGTACCAACATTGAACTGTTGTAATAGTTTACTTCTGGATTTTTTAAAATGTAATTGAAGTTAATAAAATAAATTACTATAATTCTATTATTATTTATTATTTTAGCCTTTATTATAAATAAGAATAGTTTCAATATATCTAATTTAATTCTTTGTTTTATTTAACTTTTTTATCTTTTTAAGTTTCAATAAAAAACAACATAGATGATAATCTAAAATTTTAATTTATTAAAAAAAATCTAAAACTATTATATTGTATTTATTTTAATATAGTATTAAGAGAGTAATATATATACATATTTATAATCTATAGGTGGAGAAGTTCAATCTGTAACTGTATCAAACTGTGATTCTAGCCCATGTATTTTGAAATCTGGAAGTAAGCCAGAAATTACAATTAGTTTTAAATCCTGTAAGTATTTTTGAATTTGTTATTTTAGAATTACTCTATTTTATTTAAATGCTGCATAAGATAATTTGTAGAATAAAATCAGTTTAAAATTTGCAATTTCATTTCATGAAGAAAAAAAATTATAAACTTCAAAATTATTCTGTAATAAAATTGTGATTTTAAAATTTTTGTTTTAAAAAATTTTTTACTGAAAATTATAATAAAATAAAATCAAACTAATAAAAATTATTGATCAGTATATATAGTATATATCATCTCTGTTCCAAAATAGCTTTAGTGTATCTCATCTACATTGAATTATTAATTATTTTTTAAGCATATAATTATTCATTCTATAAATTCAATTATGCTGAGAAACTTGAGTTAAAACAGTGTTATTAAGCATTTAATTTTATCCTACTGCTATAAGCACTTAATAACACAGTATTCTAATTCAAATTAAATTAGATTATTAATAGTTTTTGAACTTTGCACTATTTTTCTCAGTATATTTAACAAACATAAGAAAAATTAAATACTAGTTTAATTAGAAAATGTTTCTAGCCATTCATTGACTATTATCAAATGTAATATTTTATTCAGAGAAAAAATTTGAAATTACAGATTTGAACCTTTTTTATTATTATAATGTTTCTAAACATTAAAAATTCTTTTTATCAGTTGAAATTTCTCTATCATTCTGATTATTTTAAAATTATACTGTATAATGTAACACTGTTTTTATATTGCAGCATTTACATATTGATTAATAATGTTAGTAAAGGATAGTGTTTGATATCATATTAAGCCATAATGCAGTTTATATTATTATAAATTACTGTATTATGTTGAGGTTCTAGTCATTCTAATAATTTTCTACTTAATAATTAATTTAAAGTGATATTTCTGTTTTTTTTTTTTTTTAATTTGAACTTCATTTATGAATTAATTTTTTAAAATCTCATGAATAATTATTTATCAAATTTAGAGTAACTAAAGCTTCTGCTATATATTTAGAGAATATACATTAGATTCTTGCATTCTGATGCAGGCATAATGCTTTGTGGCTAAACGTTTGGAGATGAACTAAAAAATAACTACCGGTAAAATAAAAATATTTTAAAATAATAAAATCAAGGAAAATAATTTCATATATTTAAATAATAAGAATATATACCAGTTTGCAAGACCTCTATATATATTAGACTCTTTATACAGACAAATATAATTTGTATTGAAAATTTGATTTCAAAGCTGTTTCCCATTTTCATGAAAAATTTTTTAATGTTTACAATTGAATAATGCATACCTTGCTAATTTTGGGAGTGCATAGCAATGTGAAACATATCACTCATTTGCTGCAACAATGTCATAACTTGAAAATGATGATTTTTGAGTTAATCTCACAGAGACAATTGCAATGATGTGATCTTTTAAGTAGTAGAGTGTCATTTCCGAGCTTTCAAGATTTCCCGTGAAATGGCGTTAGTGTCGTTTTGGTGAAACTTCGATTCATCCAGTGTGTTATTTGCAATACTGTATTATCTCAGTTGTGAGTCAGCTGTTATGTTACTCAACTGTGTTAAGTT
>WUQG02305378.1:0-19265 GCA_011317285.2 Androctonus mauritanicus | reverse complement strand
AGGGCTTGTTTCGCCCCGCCACATAGTATTCCTAGAGAATGGAATGTGGCGTCATCTGTTGACAAAAAAAAAAAAACCCACAGGTTGCTCACCCTTGTAGAGAGGTCAGCCAGATTGTGAAGGACGGGGATCGACGGGCCGGGCCCGGCCCTCATGATAAATATTTTCAAAGTATGGGACCCGAGATTCGAACCGGATCCTCCAGATTAGAAAACGGAAGCATTTCCACCAGCCAATCCGGCCGACTACAACGAGGTATTGTGAGCTTTGTAGCTTCAGTGTCCATGCTGTTGGTAATCCAACTTTGCCGTAATAATAGAAGTTATGAACCGAATGTAGTAATAATAGGATTCATCAGAATTATTTTTCAATTAAAGCTCCGAATCACACAGGATGTTTTTAGTGGAGCCACTGTTAAAGCTTATCACAGCTGGACAGCATTGGGGTTGAAGGATGTGGTTCAACCAACGAATCGGTCCAGGACCCATCTGAAAATCTGGAGGTGTGAGACGCGGAATTTAACTGAATCCTTTAAGATAGAGCCAAGGACAGTATCTACTAGACCAGTGATCTCAAACTGGCGATCCGCGGGCTGCATTCGGCCCGCAAAGTAATTTTGTACGGCCCGTGAAGAGGTTTTAGCTATTTGTTTAAATCAATGATTTAATGGTCGTACATGTTAGTCGGAAAATCATTATTTTATTAACGTTAAATTATAATGTAAAGTTTTAAAGAGTACTGTACTCAGCCTGTGCTATACTATCAGTAACTACTAAATCAGTAAAATATTTTCATTTCATTGTAATTTTGTTTAAAAATATTCGGCCCTTCATTTCCTTTCGAATTGCGCTTTCGGCCCGCACGCAATTTGATTTTGAGTCTACTGCACTAGACCAGGAATGGGCAAACTTTTCTGACTGCAAAAGTTTGCTCATCCCTGGTCTACCTCATTTTACTTTCATGTATCGAAAAGTAAAATACTTTCACTTTCTGATACATGAGGTACTCATAATAGAGGAAAATATTGCGATCATGCCGGAAACCAGCATTTTATTTTCAACGAATTTTCACGGCTGCTCTCTACTACCGCTACTGTCTCAAAATCCATTGTCCCCCAATAAGTTACATATTCAAAGATATCGGAAAATCGAGTGAGCAGATACCAGATTTTTTTTAAAGAGGACACTTTAGTGTACAAAATCAAAATTTAATTAATTAATTATGTTGCTTGTTTATATAATTAACAATTTTGTGGTAAAATTAAAAAATTCTTAAACTTGTGTACACAGATCTTGGGCCATACATATCGTTGTGGCAGACCATGTGGCCCGCGGGCCGTAGTTTGCCCATCACTGATGTAGAGTATAGCAATTACCAATTTTAAACCTTTTATGAGCTGTTTACGAAAAACATGTAGATTTTAACTATAAGTATTTTGTTGTGTTTAATAATACTGTAGTACTATTTTTATTACTCATACTATTTATATATTGAAAAGAATGTTTTAATTTTCTCATTATCTTTACTGCATATAGAAAACATGAAAATGTAATTTTTAAATGCAAAATATTTTAAAATGTCAATATTCTTTTTTGTGTAACTGATGAGGATTCATTGTAGGGCCAAAACATTTTTAAAATTAAAAGTTTTAATTGTATCCTTCTATTGTACTTTGAGTATTTATATATTTTTAATCAAGACAGCAGAGATAAGTAGTTTTAAATAATATTTTACTCACTATAAATGAAGCCAATATTTTTGTCGTAGCTTTTACATCCAACAGGAATATTGTTATCTTTTAAAAATTTTGCACCATTAAGAATAGTATTTTGTTCTAATAAAACATTTTCATCTTTATCCTTCACTGTTTCTAAATAATTTGACTCGTACAATCTTCTCCAAATTATTTCTTCACTGAGATCTTTTTTGCATTTCTCTGTACACATAAATTGTTCTTTGCTATCTATCTGAATTTTTTCTAAATTATTACTTGTTGAACAAAATACTTCGCATCTAAAAATAAACAATATTAAAAAATTCATTAAAAAATTATATCTGTAAACCACATATTTTAAAATTTGTCGTTTTAGTTTGTACTATCAATGCTTAAATATTTAAGTATATCTTAATTGAGTTAAATAAAAAAAAAGCAAATATATCATAAATTGATTTAAATATAATATCTGCATTTAATTTATCAGACATATTTTAAATAAAAGTTTTTTTAGATAAGTTATTTTACCTATTATTGTTAGTCATCGTACAGATATATCGTCCTATCAATTTAGTTCTTAAGTAAGTCCATTTCTGAATTTCTGTCGCATAATCTTCGTGTGCAATGTTAACAAGAATAGTTTTTAATCTTGTTTTATGATATTTTCCATAATTTTCTTTCATTTTATTAACATGAATAAGAGTATTTTTAAAAGTGTTGTTACGATCAAGAAACAATTGAAGTCGGCAAGGTGGTAAGAATATACATTTATTTATTGAAAGACACCAATTTTTACTTACATCTGGCAGTATTTTTCCAACCTAGAGCAAAAATAGTTAATATACTTGATTGTTAAAATTTGGAAGATAATTTTTAGTTATAAATTATTAATAATTTATAATTCTCAAATTATACTGCCTTTAATCACTATGATTAGACTTTGAAAAAATTCTTATAGCAGTTGTGTTTTACTTAGAAAAACTTTTTATTTCGAACACTTTCGGCAATAAATTTGCCATCTTCAGGACTCAACTGTTAATAACAGAAAATTCTTTTTTCTGTTATTAACAGTTGAGTCCTGAGGATGGCGAATTTATCGCCGAAAACGTTCGAAATGAAAAGTTTTTTCTACGTAAAAAACAACTGCAATAAGTGTTGAATTTTTTCAAAGTCTAATAATTTATAATTGATATTTTGTATTCAAAAAAAATTCTAATTAAAATGTCTTTCCAAAATATCAGATTTAAATATTTTAAATTTTATATATAAACATAAAATAATAATAAAAACTTAATTAAACATTTAATTAAAACAATGATTAAAACTTTATAATCTTGTATTTTAGTAATAACTTTAAAAACTAATGTAACATTATAACATTTTTTAAATTATATAAAATATTACGACTTAAGTTATAAGTTAAAGTTTGAATTAATTTAAATATACAAAACGATTCAACAATCACTACAGAATATGTTTGTAAATATTATAAAGATGTTAAAATTCAGAAAGGTTGGCATCATCATTTGGAAAATTTGAAAAATATACTTAAAATTGTAAATGTTTTATTTTGGTAATTTCTAAACAAGACAATATTATTTTTTAAAAGTTTTTTTACTCCATTAAATGCATATTAATGTGAATGTACTATTAATATTAGTTCAAATAAAATTTAAAAAATAATATAAATTTAAGAAACTTTTATTATTAACTTTGTTTATAAATTCAGTCTTACAGCATATAGTACAAGTTTGGATAAAAGCATATTTAAAGAATTAATAACCACCTCTTGAAGATGCGATTTCATACAGTTATTTGGCTTTCCACAAAATAACGAAAAGTCTCCTCTTTCACAATTTCCGACTTCTTTTCTCAATAAATGAAAAACTTTAATTATAGGAATTTGATGCTCTTTGCAAAAGTGATTGAAAAATTCTTGCAAATCCGATTTCAATCTTTCGCTCAAACATTTTGTTGTAACATCTGTTTAATTAAACAAATTTCATATCTTGTCTTACAGTATCTAATTAATTTACAATATTTTCAAATTATAAATTGTTCATATTAACAATACTATTTGAAAATAATTTTAAGATTTGGCATTAAAATTTACTTTCTTTCTGTTTTTTTATAGGTCGATAATTTTTTCTAATAGAGTCGTTGAGTCCTTCTCTGTTTCGGGATACTTCAATTGCATAAAACTGAATTCTAGGCACTATAAAAGTCATAAATGCAAATTAAAAAATTAAAATTTGATATTCCAAAAATTTTTGACTACAAAATATATTTCTTAAAGTATTAGCAGAACATTTTCATCAATAAAACAAATAGAAAATTACCTTTGCTTTGTTCTTGACTAAATGCGAAGAAGAATAACTATAGCACTATAATTGACTGTTCTAGCTCTAAGCTGAGAGTTGGCACTGAGGAGGGAATAAATGTAAAGTCCGAAAACGTTATGCCAAAATAAAAACTGTCTTTGCTTATAGTGCTATAGTTATTCTTCTTTGCATTTAATCCTATAACTTTAACCATTTAAAAATGATGGATTTTCAAATATTCTATCTTATTTAACTGACTTTTATTGCAAAGAAACTACTGTGGACTCCCGATTGACCGAGGAAGTAAGGAAAATAATTCCTCAGATAATCCGCAAAATACTTAAAATTCGGAATTATGGATTATATGTCTTTAATATTTAAAAAATGAATAAATTGCAAATGCATACATATATTGAAATTTTTTGTTATTTAAGTTGGCTGGAATTAATTGAGAAAAAACAAATGTGTACAAAACAATATTATTTATTGAAAATAAATTTGCTTATTTGCAACAAGAAATTAATGCAACGTTTATAACTTTTATCGCCAATTATCTTAATTAAAAAACAAATCTGGGCCGTTTAAAAATCTTTCAAGTTCTAAGATAAAGCGTCGATAATTAAACATCACTACAGATTATGGATTAACCGGACATAGAGGACCGGGTTTCAATTTCCGGTCCCGCACCTCTAGTTTTTTCACGAGGTGTCCGGACCTTGCTGGTTGAATCCTACCCTCTACGTGACAGGTGATCTTACCAAGGATGTAAGTGACCGGTTGTGGACATGGGAATGCCTGTTGCTGAACGGAAAGTGGTGTAAAAACACTGAAAAACTCGGATAATCAAATCCCGAATAATCGAGAGTCTACTGAATTTGCTATATTATTATAACAGTCAACATACTATAACGATTAAACTGTGAATATGGTTTTGATAAGTTACATTTTACTTCCTTATCTTTAATTATTCCAAAATAAATGACACATTTAGAAAAAACAATTCTACATTGCTGATTATTTTTTCATTGTCGTAACAAATCACAAGATTTTGTTAGAGTTTCCAATTGGACTATTTTGATAATGTACTTTTCTAAAATATCGATTTTTTGGAAAAGGTATCAAAATTTTTCTTTTGCATACCAAAATCAATAACATTATAAATATTAAATAAAACTTCACACAAAAATTATATTAATATAATTTATTATTTGTTTGTATTATAAGTATTTTGCTAATATAAAAAGTGTTTTTGATTTAAAAAAAAATTATTTTAAATAAAACTTTTTATCCAAATAATTAAAAATTTGATAGAAGTTTTTATGACAAATTTTTTAAAATTTATGAAAATTTTTCAAACATTCGTTAATATTTAAAGATTTTAATAAATATTTACCGATACTAAATCTAGAATATTTCCGTAATTTATGAAGAATATTAAATATAGTATTTACTATATTACAAATTACACGAGTTTATAAAAACTTCATTTTAAACAAATTCAAAAATTAACATCTGTACATTTTTCTGGCAAATTCAATCACTTGAAATTTATTTTGAAAATAATAAACGAATATAGTCTAGTATAATTTTCGGTATATCAGTTTTAATTAGTTAAATCAGAGAGTAAACGAAACATTTATATTCCATAGCATATATAATACTATATTTATGGAAACAAAGTGAATTAAAAGACGAATTCCGGTAATTCAATGTGATAGATTAGATTTATATGTATTAGAATATTCTAGTAATTGTTAAATTGTATAATGAACACATAGGTCATATCATTATGATATCCTATGTATCGTAGATAACAGAAATAAGAATTAAAAAAAAATACTGCTGAATAGAAGATATTTATAGAGAAAGTTTTTTTAATGAATAAAAACAAATGAAATAAAAAGTTGTTTGTTCTCTACATACATTAAAACAATTGTTTAGAACCCGCTAAAATTTCGAAGATAACTTTTCATTACCCGAATATTTTAGAGTTTCATTCTAATATTCATTAAAAAAAATAATAATAGTAAACATAATGTTTTAAAAATAAATGAAGTTTAAAATTTTATGATTTAATTCGCAAATCTTTAAAGAAATTATTAGATTTATTACATTTCCTCAATAAATTATTTTCATATTTGGTATTACATAATTTTGAAGTCACGACTGATTTCATCAATAAAATTTGAATGTAAAACTTCATTTAGATCGATTTCGAGTTTATTTTTATCAAAGTCGAATGAGAAACAAGAGCAATTTTTATTGAGTTTTTATAAACAGAAGAAAACTTTTCATTCTATGCTTCTCCTCGTTGGATTGACAGGTATATAAGATAAAAGCAAAAGTCAAAGTCTTACAAGTTATTTAATCATTACCAACAAATCCGTCTCTTATAATATCTAATCCCAGAAGATTAAAAATTTTTGATATACTGTACTTTATATAGAACTTTACTTGCATTATGAAATAATAACCTTTTTGATAAGTAAGAAAAATCTTTTGTGATAATGTTGTGATTATGAAAGCCAAGTATAATAAAAATATTTTAATAAAATGTTTAAGATTAAGTAGAAAAATGTGATTATCACTCTTATTCGATTTTAATTATATTAAGAATATAAATTCTAGTTTTTCATAATCAAACTAGCAGAAATGATTTCTTGCGGGCGGAACTGGAAGTAAATCACTTAATAAAATTTCTCTGATGTATTTCCATCTACCGATAAATAATTTAACTAGAATTTAGATAAGTTAAACCATTATAGATAAGCCACACTAACTAAATTTTTTTAAATTAATTGTATAGGCCTAAATATTTTCTATTTGTTATATGATTTTATTTTTATTTAACATTTTCTTAATGCAAATATATACTTTAATTTTTATAATATTGTCCAATATTTTCATAGTGGACAATATAATGATTCGAGAATCACAGAATAATTTGCAGTTGGAGGTCTACATCATAATTAGATCTTGGAAAGCGGTTCATATTCATCATAACCATGATTCAATCGAAACGATACCAATATACAGGATATAAAATAAACGAAAACAAATACTGAATAACAGATTTTAAACTAGATCTGATATAACTCCTCATTTTTCCGGATTTATCCTCGTTTTTTTATGTTCTCTATATTATCCAAGAAAAATTTTTGAATTTAAAAAATGTCTGGAATTTTTTTTAGATCTTAAAAGTTTGAACTCTATCGACTATCGCTATTAGTTAAATTTTGATGAATATTTTTATAATCATTGTTAGTTTAATGAATTTCTTTTCGTTTTTATAAATAACTACAAATTTTTAATTGAATATTTTGGTTCTCATAATAACTAAATCATTTTTTTTATTGTTTAAATTTATAAGATTAGCCATTATTTTTTCCTTTAATACTTCAAGTTCCGAGAATGCTCCACTAACTGCTTTGATATTTCTGTTTATTCTTGGTACAAATAATTTATTTTTAAACTTTCTTTCTGAGTGAAAATAACGTTTCAAATCATTTGGATGTTATCTGACTTCATATCATTTTTTATAACTGCAGAAAAAAGAAAGAATACAGAAAGATGTTATATATGAAAAGTTATGCATTGGAAAGAGAAGCAGATCTATGGGAATAAGGGATTATACTGTAGTTGTCTTTAAAATATAGAATATTAGAAAATATATTTGCGGTAATATTTCTTTCTTAATTTAGAATATAAAAAGATAGAATTATAAGAGTGATCTAATAATTAAAATATAAATTCAAATAAAAATATAAAGTATTGTGTTCTTTTTTTTTAGCATTCTAAAATTCTTTCCTAGATCAGCGGTTGATTGGGGATTTGGCAACCTTACATAAAGAAAAATCATGTATAGTAGGCCCTATAAGCTTGAATATAAGTGAAAAGTTTTTGGAAAAATTGATTTTTGTAGGCAGTGATACCGACTTATACATAGGCAGTGGGAACGAAAAACAAAAAAATTTGTCCCCTGAACAAAAAGTTTTTGTTCCCTGAGTTATTTTTATTGCTCTTATGAAACTTTACCTTTTTTAATTGTTAAAATATAGGAACGACTTAAAAACAAATTCCTATTTTTACTATTTATCAAAGTATGTATCAATACTTAATTCCTAGCTTACACAGAATACAATAACATACTGATTTATGAAACAAATATAATATCTAGATAATCCAGTTATCTATTATGTTATCAGTAGGATATGAAATTTCACATTGATGAATAGAATCTGGACGAAATTCTGCATAGAATTTGGTCCAGATCGGTCATGATAATCGATGATGCAATACGATAATACGATCGATGATGCAATCGATGATAAATAGAATTGCAACAATTCAACATTATTATTTGTGTTGTTTGTTTCAATTTTGTTATTCAACAGTTGTATTATAGATAATATGATCTGTAATACAAAAAGTATTTAATCATATAAGTGAGCAGAGATAATTGAATTATCACACATAGAAATTATGTACGAAGCACAATCCAATACATTTTAATATGCTACGCCAAATCTTTCATAAAAATAAATGAATAACTATTATAATCTTTATTTTAAACAAAAAAAAAGTTTTAGTTTAGATTGAAGAAATTTATATTTTTTATGATAATTAAGCATCCTTATAATAGTGTATATTATTTACGAAAGTTTTAGCAAAGAATATCATTTATTAATCTATGGAACATTCATAATTTTATATTAATTACAATGATTAGCAAAAATTGTTCACATTTTTTTTATAAGTTTTATATCTATAGACCTCCAGACCTCCAGAAAATTATGAAATTTACAAACATCCTCAGGGAATGAGGCATTTTGCTTTGATAAGAAGAATATTGCATATAAATCCTTTAAAATTTCGTTCGATTTCGGAATAACGCATAGTCTCACCAACGATGTCATCGTGACATAACAATGAATGCTGTCATGAAAAGAGCGTTATGTGTAACGTCATATTGGCGTAATAATGAATGACGTTGCGTCGGCATTATATCGCGATAACTTTATCATGATGCAATGATAATTAAATTATCACGTTGTATAAACGGCAGGGAAACTTTTAGGGAACATACATACATAGAAACATTCGATTGACGTTGTATCGTGATAATGTTATCACGATACAACGTCAATCGAATGTTTCTCTGTATGTCTGTTCCCTAACAGTCTCCCTACCGTTTGACCCCTCGTATCAAACTTAGCTTAGAGATGTCCTGCGGGTAACATAAAATATCTTGGGTCGAGATCGCCCAGGAGATGAGGCATTTGGGGCAGCAACGAAAATGCCTTTGTTTAAATGTTTGAAAGTGATGTTCGAATTTGGGATGACATCATAGTAGCCTAACACCACCATAGTCATGCCCATTGTCATTGGTGGGCATCCATTGGTACGCCATAGCATCACTCATTTGTACGCCACCAATGATGTACGCTAGTAGGCCTACATCATTGGTGGCGTACCAATGGGTGATGTCATGAAACGATTTCGTCGCATGCTGTTACACTAACGTAACGATAGTTGACGTCGTCGCAACATTATACGCTGGTAAAATCAAAAATAAAATTGGGCACAAAGAGCCAATGGATTCCAAAAGATATAATGAGTTAGGCCTATATGACATCATTCTGACTTAAGAATGAATGGCTTCATGAACTCTACTTATATATGATGTCACTATGACGTAGAATTGGCGAAGTCATCGTAAAATCATCATTGAGACGACTTGATATAATCGTAGTCAATCAATTGAATCCAAATGCTGTAAGTGAAATATATCCCACCAAAAACATAAATATGAAAAAATGGGCCAAGTTTCACCGGTTTATTTGGCCACCAAAAGAGTAGAAATCTGAAACTGTGCCAAGTTCCATTCCAACCCCAATGTCGAAAAATAAGATTTAAATACTGAAATAAATTCAATATAAGTATCACCTCTTCAAGCTTTTATTTGGCAAGTTTTAGAGTTATATTAAGTTATCACCCAAAATATCATAGATATTAAAACTTGTCAAGTAAACGTCAGAAGAGGTAACACTATATAGAATTTATTTCAATATTTAAATCTCATTTTTCGAC
Organism: Androctonus mauritanicus; assembly: GCA_011317285.2. Taxonomy (NCBI): domain Eukaryota; kingdom Metazoa; phylum Arthropoda; class Arachnida; order Scorpiones; family Buthidae; genus Androctonus; species Androctonus mauritanicus. The sequence continues at coordinate 9,140 of WUQG02305378.1, read as the reverse complement.
ATTAGGATTGGAATAGAACTTGGCATCGTTTTAGATTTCTACTCTTTTGGTGGCCAAATACACTGGTAGAATAGAACATAGCCCATTCTTTCACATTTATGTTTTTGGTGAGATATCAGTACTTTTTGCTAAGTTGTTACATTAACAGTATTTTAATACAGATTTTAATAGGATTGAATGAACCATTTATGAAAAGAACTAATTTAAGTTTTAATCGATATTTATGAATTATCCATTTTATATTAACAGTATTTTAATACAGTGATAAAGTATGGTCTTCGGCCAGAACCGCGAGAATGTATGGTAGTAACCGACTTTTCACTTTCTTATCCCGTTTTTGCATAATAAAAATTCTCATATACATAAATAAACTAAGCCTAATTTTTCATAAAATTTATAAATCATAAACTAACCTAACTATAAGATTTCATATATTCAAAACGAAAATATAATAATGATGTACAGTATATATTCATTAAAAAGGGCTGCTATGTAGGCGACGCCGCACTGCCAAATGAGACGCGACGCGACGCGCTCGATCGCTTGGGATGAAGTAAATAATGTCGCAAAAATTATTGAAAATTGGCATTTTCAGAATTTTTCCTTTATCTGTAGCCTAAGACCTAGACCTGTGCTAAATTTCATGTCTCTATGTCTACGGGAAGCACTATATAATTTTGATGAGAGCCCAAATTTGCAATTTTCTGGGCTTCTATCTCCTAGACACTGATGTTAAAGCTTGAAATTTTTACTGAGTCATGAGGAAACAAAACTTAACAACATATACAATTTTCATGTTACTAGTTTAGTAGGAAGTGAAGTTATGGAGATGGCAAATAGGGCTTAAGTTGGTTCATGTAAATATACACACGGTTTCGCCGCGAGAACTTGCCCCTGCGCACTGCCGTGCTCCTTGATGATAAATGATACACAGAATTCTACAGAGTTTATTATAAACTTATCCATAAAGTTTATAAATCCATGGGATCCATGCCCCTGCCCGTTGAACAGCATTCCTCAAACTTCCGGTTGAATCCACCATGGTTATTGGCCATAGATATTGGCCAATACCCAAATCAAACTTGTCTAATGATTTCGTGGCTTCAGACTGACGTTACGTCAGTCTGAAGCCGTATAAACTATTAATAACTGGAATAATGAAAATTGTTGTTTTAATGGATATCGATTAAATTCAGCAAATATTCTGATAATATTTTATATTCTTTAAAATATATCGTATTTGTTTAAATAAATTTATACAATCTGTATGTTAAAAATAATTTTTTTTCCCTCGAGAATGAAAAGTATAATTTCTGACTGAATGTTAGTAAGTCATAAAATGTTCCGGGAGATGATATTTTTCATTACTTTATTTGATTTTATATAGAAATAAAGTTAATATTTATTGATAAATTAACGAATCTATTATTATTGGCAAATTATCAAATAATAAAAGATAATGAAATTCCCTTTGCCTGACGAAATGTGTAAAATACATGAGAAAAGAAATTCTTTAAAAAAAGATGTTCTATTAAAATACATTTTGCTTTATGAAAATGATTATTCTATGAATGCGAATCATATTATAGTAAGCCTAGTATAATATCAAAATCTTATACTAAAGTAATTATAGCATTGAGACAAAAAATTAATTCAATATTCACTTAAATTCCTTTCATTTATTCCAAACTATTTCGAAAATAAAATGAAAAGTTTCATTTAGGAACCAATATAAAAATTTTTTTTTGAACTGAAACTAAAGATTATTTATATTGATAGTTTTTATTTAAAATAATTAATTTAAGACTAATATTTTAGTGGGCATTTATAGTAAACCTCGTGCTATCTTCTGTTGATATGAATAATAATCGGAAATAGAGTAAATAATGTTCCTTTAAGAAAGAAAACATAATATAAAGGTTTAAAATGTCACAATAAATTTCCTTATGAAATATTATCATAATCGTCTCTTATTTTATCGTAACTGGTCTTTAGAAAATATTTTGACACGCCTACTGACCAAATAACCAATACAAGATAAGTCGAGATTAGAAGGTGTGGTCTAAGTTTACCCGGATGTCCATTTACCGATGAAAACAGCTGACTGGCCATGTTTCATTTATAATGGCTGCCTTAGTTTACATCCGTTCGAATGTTTTTCGTAAGAAGATAATTACTTTTAATCGATAAATATTTTTTATTTTTGGCTAAAATATCGTTGTTAAAATAATATTACATTAGCTAAGAGCGAAATAATGTATTATAATAGAAATATTTCTTTATTAATGTTTTATTTTAAACGATTTTATTGTTTATCATAGGAAAAAAAAATTCATTTTTCTCCTAACATTTGCGAAAAAGTTAAGATTCGAGCATATTTTTATAATCAAACTTGTCTAATGATTTCGTGATTAAATCGGAAATAACAGGATATATTTTATTAAACGTTATAAAATATATTCTGTTATCAAATACTTAAAAAAAATACCTTGTTATCAGTGGCGGATTTTGCCTTAAAGGAGCCCGAGGCGTGAGAGATTTTTGGGGTCCTATTAAAATAAATCTTTTTTTTTTTTTTAGAAAATCAATTTTTTTGTTTCAGAAAAATACATACAAATATGTAATAAAATCGAACAAATAATAATTTTTTGCAATAATTTAACATTGTTTAATAAAAGCTTTAAAACAATTTTTTTACTCTGAACACAAAACATTGTGCAATACTTATTGTAGAGTCTCAAAATAGAGAACTTAAAATTATAGATGCATAAAATTAATTACAGCTACTCCTCACTTAGCGACCGAGTTCCGTTCTCACTATTTGATCGTAGAAGGAATTGGTCGGTAAGAGAATAACTTGTGCCTATATATTCAGAAAATATTGGAAACAAATTTCAACTTAAAAATTTATATTTTAATTATGCACAAAATATTTTTCTTCACCAGATTTTTGGAACTACTAGTAAGGAGAATTACATGCAATAGAAGTCGAAGCAATGCATATGGGCGAAAACTAAATTTTCCATTAAAAAAAATAATTGTAAGTTCGAGCATTTTGTTAAACAGATAGGTCGTTAAGTGAGGAGTACCTGTAATTTTCGTAAAACCATGAAAAAGTAACTTTCAGATCTTTGCTAATCTCCACTACCAGACGAATAAACGCAATAGACTACATATATTGCCATCTATTTTAATAACATTACATACGAAATTTTTAATAATAAATTTTATTTGCTTTACATTTTTAAAATTGATAGTACATAAAGTAAAAATAAACAAACACAAACAGTATACACCAATAAGCGCTCATCTAGACATCAGTACAGCTAAGCTTTGTACTCTATACAATACTAAACACAGATATACAGAAATTAATTTTTGAGAAACTTGTTCAGTTCAATCATCAGTTATATTCAGTTTATCATCATTGCATTTGTGAGATCCCACGGGACCACGGTGATTGTGTAGTCCGTGTACAGCAACGTCAGCAACATTGATCTGTCTCAACAGGCCAATTACGGATCAACTTCATAAGAATAAAATGTAAAATAAAGAATGTTATAGGATACAGAATTCGAATCTGTTAAGAGGTATCACTCTACACCATATCGAAATTCAACTAGAAGCGACATTTTAAATTGTTATGTGACTACTTGATCGATCGTTCCGATTAGTCCGATGTACACTGTCCTCGAGATAAAATAAGAACAATGAATAATAGAGAAAAATGAGTATACGGAGAATCGGCGATATCCAGTAGTAAAAAGACAGGGATACTCATCTTTCTCCAGGGAGGAGAAAAGAGAAGCAGATATATACGTGTCGGTTGCCGTATCCGTTTGCGGTTATCTGTGGTTCTTCTGTAGTTTCGTGGCTGTTCTCTTATGGTATCTGTTGCTGTTCTTCTTTTGCCGTTGCGCTCCTAGTACCTGTGTGATTTTGTAACTTTTGTAAACCTACAGTAAACAAGGACTAAAGACTTGCTAATAAGGACTTTTAACTTTGAATTGTGCTGAAGACCACTGAGTCTACGGGAAAACTTCGCATTTCCTACGGAGTAATTTCGACGGTGAAAGGTATTTGTCCTCTCAGTTTCTGACGATGTTAGTCGGAAATGTAAACTCTCTCTCAATAAAGTTTCCAGGTCTACACTAATTGTATTGTTTGTATTGTTTGTCTCAGTCTGTTGCCGAAAACGTCTCACTTTGCCCGTGCTTACCTACGCGATAACCACACAACCGCGGTAAGCTTACGCCTGTTCACATCGTCCGTTGCGGATCCACAGTTTCAAGCTGTAATAATTTTTCGATTGTAACATCTACAGGGTGGTTATAATTAAAATAACAGTACTCATACATATTTGAGCCGTTCTGGTTGATGGTATTTCGTTCAAACTTGATGTATAGCTTATATGGACCACGGGGAAAAGAAAAATGCAATAAAAATAATAGTACAAATTTCGATCACTAGATGGCGCTTTTCATGCAATGTAGGTAGCATGTTATGCATATTAGGAACACTTTAAATTGCCAGTAGTAATGCCGTGAAATCACTAATCACCACGCCTTTAGAGAAGAAAGATCGAGCTTTACAGGTCAAGTTGTATTATCAGAACAGCAGTAATAGTTTATCTTCACTGCCTGAATCTCGACGTTTGAAAGGCTTGCGAAGACGGCCTATGTCGCTCAATGGTTTGAAATGGTTTGAAAAATATGATCACAAAATTTGAAGAGACTGGGGAATTGGGTGTGCTGCCAGAAAGAGGACGGAAACGGATTTCAAATGAAAATGTCGAAGAAGTCGCTGCTGCTGTGGTTGACAGAGTGTCCTGTTCCCAACATTCTTCAGCAAGTGTTCGAGCGGTGTCACGTGATTTGTGTATTCCTTGGACTACGGTACGAAAGATTCTGCTTTCAATTTTACAATAGTATCCATACGAAATCCACATGGTGCAAAAGCTATATCCTCAAGACTCGCATCAACGCACTGAATTTGCTTGCCGGTTTGAGGCGAGAATAGCCGTCGAAATGCATAGCCTTGGAACATTTTTGGTCAGATGAAGCGCATTTTATCATAGACGGAGCAGTTAAATCAAAAATTGTCGCATATGGGGCACTACAAGTCCCAATGCTTGCATGAACAGCCTCTGCATTCTGATTACCTGACTGTATGGTGTGGCTTTACTGCTAACTTCATTCTTGGCACTTTTTTCTTTGAGAGGAACATTCCTCAAGGCCCTAAAAGGTGTTCCGTCACGAGTGCCCGTTACTGCGAACTTCTTCAGCAGAAAATCATTCCTGCCTTACAAGAACAAGAATGTTTGGAGACTATTCTTCATGCAAGATGGTGCAACATTCCATATTGGCCGACAAGTGAATGCACTGCTTCGCGATCACTTTGGAGATGATCAAGTAATTTCCAGAAGTTTCCCGATTGCCTGGCCTCTTCGTTCTCCAGACTTGAATCACTGTGATTTCTGCTTGTAGGGATTTCTGGAAGATCGTGTCTATGGAGGAAGCATACAGACTCTGCCTGAATTGAAAGCAAGCATAACACGCCATGTTGCTCAAGAAACCCTTCGGGCTACTGTTGAACATACTATAATGTGTTTTCAACATGTGATTAACGCAAATGGAATGCATATCAATAAATGCTGTGAAAAGGTTTCTGCTTCCAATTTGGGTTTCTTGTTCTTTATGCGTCATATTTCCACCTGCTGGTCGAAATTTGCACTATTATTTTTTATTGCATTTTTTTCCCTCATGGTCCATATAACCTATACACCAAGTTTGAATGAAATACCATCCACCAGAACGGGCTCAAATATGTGTGAGGATTGTCACTAATTATACCACCCTATAGTTAAACAAATATCTAAAACACCTTCGGGGCTGTACAAAATTATTTGTGGGCCGACAATTTGAGACCACTGATTTAAATGAAGGCATTTTCATTGCCACCATATAATGACCTCGATCAAGAGTAGCCTATGTTACCCTAGGATTCAAGGGAAATGGTTAGGCAATGTTCGGTCCAAACAAGTCATATGCTATGAGAGTCTATGACAAACAGACATGCAACTGTTGCATTTTATAAATATATATATTTTTCGTTTTTATTTTTAATATAACTTAATAAATAAATTACATATGTACCTTGATAAGAAAATTTCTTTTTAAAGAGAAAAATCCTGCAAAAGAAAAACCAATGGCGCTCCCGCCAAATCTTTTCATGAAGTCTATAACCTGAAGAAAGAACATATTTATGCAGATGAAAAGGCATTTTGAAATTCAGAAATATATATTATGTTTAACTCACTTTGTATTTATATTCAATATTCAGATTAGCATCAGAGAATCTTCCAATTGAGATGAAATTGTCATAAAGCTGGAAAACATTTTAAAAACAAATATTTAAATAGAGATATTTAATAATAATTTTCAAACAACGCAATTTAAAATACTATTTACCAATGATGTTAAATGGGATAACGCCCAAGATACAGATACACATCCTAAAAGATATATTATACATACGACTGCAATGATAATTCGTACAGTAAAATCCATATCGAAAAATAAAACTCCATATAAGAAAAAGATTGAAATGTACAAAAAATATGCATAAATAAGACAAAGAACGCATCCCCAGCGATCGTTGATATGTTGAAAAAATTCCCATATATCGGAATGGCTATCGATCAGATCTTCAAGAAATGCATTGAATGACTTCCATTCTTTATTGGCTTCAGCGAGTTTTTTCGATAAACGAATTAATCTTCTTCCTACTAATAGTAATGTAACAACAGTGCAAACAAGTATGGATATAATTTGGCCACAAAGATAAAACAACCATATTGAGATCCACAGAGAGCAACCGAATGCTTCGGTGTTGCTATTTTTCATTTTTATTTTTAAATATATTACAACTGAAAAAAACGAAAATAACATGTAAAATATAAAAAGCAACGAAAAAATTCCTAATGCATAATATTCTTTCTCTTCAACCCATTCTAATTCTCCCTTGTATCCACTTCTAATGAAATGAAGTGATAGTTTTCTTCTTTGTATTAAACTAAATTGTGTAGCTCCATATAGGGATACAATAAAGAGAACAGCTGCTGCATACTTTGGGTATTCTGGGAAAATATTAAATGCAGATATGCAAACTGTATCTGAATACAGAATCAAAGATAAAAATTTCAAGACTGAAAGCCAAACAAAGATCTCTACGATGTATTTATATGCCTTAAGATAAGAGGATGAAAAGAATCTATCAAAATATAGATTTCTGCAACAGTCGCATGAAATTTCGTAGTCGACTGCAAACACTTTTGCCAAATTTAAGTAAGGACTCGTTATATATCTCAAGCAAAGTTTGTTTTGAAAGAAATTATTATTGGTATTCATTACAATTTATTTTAAAAATAGACTTCTTAACTTAAACAATGTATTCTACAATCTTTCCTTTCCCGATGATTACAATAAATTTAAATGAAAAAATTTAAGTGATGTATTAGCTTTAATAAGAAACAGTTTAACGTTAACTGTGTCTGAAGCAACTCCTTATAATTAATCTAGAAATATAAAAATTCAGAGTATTATATAAAGAATTTAATATAAATTAAAAGTAGGAAACATTAATTAATAGATTGTGTTTTACAGGTTTCGTTACCTACCTCAGTCTTTTATGTATTTTTAATATTTTCTGTCTTTCTGTTAACTCTGTTAAAAGACCTATAATATGTAAATAAATAAGGCATTAATAACGGAATAAAAGTTGTAAATGATAACAAATATATGGGGATGAAATTTTGATATTTACATATTTTTTTTTCTTATATCCAACTTCTTGTACAACCATTTGCACAATAACTGAAGAATTGATTATGTGAATTGAGTAAAGCTCATGTATGGTATTAATACTGACTAAAGAGACAATCTTTGAAAATTATCGAAATCTGCTAGTAAAGTTCGTAGACGTGTTCGTTCCCAGTTCTTTCGTCACTTATTCGGATCGTTATCGAAACATTCTTCTACGGAATCATCACCAATAGTTTGAATATACAAAGTTTGTTTATATCATATAAAAATATACAACATATAATACAAAGGAATACAAATATTCATTCGGAGAGCCTGAATGATACCACTTGTAGTGAAATGTGAGCGAACAAAATCAATTCTCGACGGGAGGATGGCTGCGAGGGTCTACAGAGGTAAAGTCCACACAGATCAACACGGTAAGCTCCAGAAGTCCACCGCTGTTCGGTCCTCTTCTGTACACCCTCTGGGATCTATCTCCCCAAAGAACTCCGTTGGAAACTCTCCACTGTTGAGCTCCGCCGAAACTCTCAACTAGGAGCCCGTCAAGTCTGACCTACTCCGTCCGCTTTCTGTGCGATCTTCTTTCCTTTTTTTCTTTACTGTCCCCACCTCACTCCCGTGTCTCCCTGTCTTCCTTTTCTTTCCCTTTCCCACTGTCCTCCGTTTTTTTTATTGCTTGCTTTTCCCTTTCCATCGAGTTTGAAACAAAATGTTAATGGAGAGAAACAAAGCGACCGGGGAGTAAAATCTATTATAAGATATCTTAGTTAGGAAGCTAAATTAGTCTAACAACTGCACCACTATTATCTAATGCAGTTTATGTCCAGCGACCTCCCATCAGGAGAGTTCAGGTGTCCAAATTCCGATACAGCCTAATATTATAGACTCATTAAAAGAGAAAATATTTACTGCCTAAGTCCGCGGTTCTCAACCTCTTTTTTTCCCCGGCCACATACATTTGTTTGCTACATTAAGCGGGCCGCAACTCGCTATATTAGCATTCAACAACCGATTGGTATCACACGAAAAAGTCTGACTTCTAAGAAATCGCCTACAGAAAACTATTGACTTCTCTTGATTGAGAGATTTTGTGCCGAAAAACAAACTCATCTATCGCATTAATTAAATGTCATACTAAACATGTATTCTAACTTTTATTTTTTTTTTGTAAAATTTGTTTTAATTTTATTAAAAATGATTACATCATAATAAATATATATTTTTTATGTATAAGAACTTTATTTATAAAAAATATGATATATTGGTTTTGCAGTATTAAATTGTAAGTAAAAAATATTTGTAAAATTGCACTGT
>WUQG02305377.1:0-47999 GCA_011317285.2 Androctonus mauritanicus | reverse complement strand
AAAAAATTTCTATACACAGATTTTACATTTAATTTGTGTTTATCAGCATTTTTCGATAAAATAAATATGTTATGATTTCAGAAAAAGATTTTGAAAAATTAATATTAAAATATTGTTTTATTATTAAGCGAATATTTAACATTTCTTTTATCCTTCATATTGTTTTTTTTTTTTTTGTTGAGTAGGCTATTTAAAAATTCTTAAGATAAAAATTCTTTATTATTATATATAAAGATAGGGGGAAAAAATTAAACACGTAAACCAATGTTATAAACATGTAAACCAAATTAGATCATAATAAGCATATAAAATGAGCTCGTGCTCAGCGAATTCTGAATAAATTAATATATAATTAACCATTCATATTGAATAATTTAAATTTATTAATTGCTTATAAACATAAACAATTTTATTTATTATTAGTTTATAAAAATATAATTCTGCTTTTTTATTACCTGAAAAATACACATAAAATAAATGTTTTTTTGATAATAGCATAAATATTCTTCATAAAAAAGAGACTTTATGTGTTGTGCACGATTAAAAAAGTGCTGTTTAGTTACATCTTTCAAATATTTACAGGACAGTGTACCTATATTTATTTGCTGATAATAGTAATAACTGACATTAATTTTTTTATTTCGAACGTTTATGTGTTGATTCTAAATGGTAAGTCTATGTGTAAGAAAAACCGGTATTTTATTTTACGGTATAATAAAAATATTCCATGAAGTGATAAATTATGTTAGAATTTAAGATCGTAATTTTTATAATCAGAAGTATTAAATTTACGATAGTATATAAGTAATTAATCAACAGAAAACAACATTATATATATATATTTATTATTTGTCTTGGAGAATATGTTTCAGAATTATTATATATTTTTAGCTACAAGATTTTTTTATTAACTGATTAATATTCAGTTATGTCATTGTAACATTTTATTTAAATTTCAATACTGAATATTTTTTACAAAAATATTTATATTTTTATAATTATATTTAATTATGTGTTTAATTTATACTTTATAATTAAACATTAGGAAAGTATAAACTGGAAAACTCATAAGATACATGCATGGATAAGCCTACATCGTATGAGTTTCGTTTATACGTAACTATGTTATTAGATCTGTTATTATTTGGAAAACAAGTACGGCACTATATTATCTATTATCTCAAATTTCAACTTTCCTTATTGTGTTTATCTTTTTAAAGATCTTTAACTTCATTCTTTGACAAACTTGAAGATACTGCATAATGGGTATCCTAACAAAATTTGATTTGTATAGTAAGTCGAAAATATTTTTACTAAATTCATGTTTAAAAAAAAATTCGTGTTGAAAGATTACTTTATATAAAATAATTTGTTCTTTAATAAAAACTTAAGCAAAATTACAGAACAAAATTAATTTTTTATTTATTGGATAATCAAGTTCTAAGTTCTAAATATCGAATAAAAAAATTTTTTTTAATGCTTAAATTTTTTAAACAAAGTTTAATTTATAAATTAAAAATCACTAAAAATTTAATATTGAAGACTAGAAACTAAACATTGTTTAATTTTTTTTCGTATTCCCATATTGAAAATATATAAAGAAAAAAAAAAAATAAATAAATCCTCGAAAAAACTTACAAAAATTTAAACTATAAACTCGCATTTTTTAGATTTTCATTTTTTTTTTTTTTTTTGAAAATTTGAAAGACAATTAATGGCTGAAGACTTAAAAAAATTGCTTTTAAGCTCTTAATCTTGCTTCTTAATTCATATCTGAATTTTCAAAATATAGGCCTATATTTTTTTTAATTAATTCGTGAGAAAATTAAAATTAATAGAACATAAATGAGGTAGATACATTCAACATGATCTAATCTCGTGTTTTAGATGCATGTAATTTTTTAATCTAACCACAGCTAAAATTAAAGTGCACAATAAATGAAACCACGAATATCATGTAAAAACTATACAAATAAAATGAATGTAAAATAAAATTATGTTTAGTCTGAAAGTCTATTAATCAGAAATGATTTCAAATGGAAATATTAAAATTACAAATAATTTGTAAACATTTATATATGTGCTAAAGCAATAACATAAATTATAAGATAATATAAATAAATTTATTCAGAAATCTTGTTTATCATGCTAAAATGCATAAATTGCTTATAGTAAGTTTTAAAATTTTATGTAATAAAATGCATTTATGTAAAAATTTTTCATTAATATTTATTAATTTAAAAATAATAAGAAAAATTACAAAATCACTAAAAGAATGGCAGTGAATTTCAAGAAAGCTTCTGTGAATGCCGCAGAAAATAATTTTTCATTAGCAGTAGTTTATTATTTATAATAAACAAGCATGTAATTTAAAACGACGTAATGTTTTCAGAAGTAAGGAATTAGTTGTAATGAAGATTACAGGGAAACATTTGACTAATCGGTGATATTATATAGTGTTAGTGTGCGTAGCATTCACCTTCTGTTCGTATATAGGCTAGACGAGAGAGCGACGCCACAAACTGGTCCGGCCTGACCAGCATTCAACCAATAGGAGTCAAGCAGTGCCGTTCCGTCCTCTGTTCTCAGTTAGCGACAATTACCACAGCTCCGCAGCAAATAGCACGTTTCGTATAACGCATTTAGAGCTGGCTCGTCCAATCGGGAGACTGCATTACGGACTATAACATTCTTAGTGCGGTAATTAGCCTATCAAAATACCAGAAACGTCGGATAATTATCGACTGAGCTAAGATGAAGTGAAGCTGCGGCTGAGGTACCACACATCAGGGCCGGCTCCAGTCGGCATCGCATTACAGAATGATGCCTCTCGCACCCATTCCAGTTCTACCTGTATGTTCTAAACCGAAATTGGGTTTTTCCATCGAGTCCATCGTCGGTAAAGAATCCGGAGAAACTTCGCCCGTTCGGGACTGTGCCAGAACTGAAACCAAGTCCTTGAGCCCGCCGCCCGCTCACATCAGGTCGCCGACGCATTGTCGGTCGGAACAGCCCGTGATTCCTGTGCCCACTTTTCCAGTGGTTTCCACTACTCCTGCCGCTTACCTGGACAGTTTGTGTGGAGTCAGATCGGGAATTTACGCCGATACGCAGTACGCCGGCCAAGTGGGACTTAATTCTTGTCCACCCCAACTGCAACCGGTGTCCCCGTTTCTGCTGGGCAGAGAAACTTATCCCTTATATCCCTGGTTGTTGACGCGGCATCCTCGATTCTTACCTCACAGAATCCCAGGTAAGTAAGTTCCTTCTTTCACTAACAATTCTGCTTTAAATCCTTCGCGCTTCGATTAATTAAACATTCTACGCCATTAAAAAGTGTAATATGCTACATAACGTGATAAATGAGTAAGTAAACACTGCGAGATTACTCATAGATCTCTACCAGATCCGAAACTAACTTTAAATCGTATTTTTAATAAGCTGGATAGAAAACGGAGAATCAATAAAAACTTACATCGTCGTGTATGTAATTTAAGAGACTTGTGTCGATTATTCTAAGGATAATTAATCAGAGCTTTTAAAAATTGATAGTATTATATTAGTGTTATATTTATATTATTATTAAGATTTATATTAATGATCGAATGCTAAAAATGGAGCAAATAATTAAAACTTCTTCGCATGAAACCATTATCGGAACCAGCATGAATCTTTATCATTATACAGAAAACGTCTGTTTCGATCAAGATGAATTCATGCTGATTGGTTGTGCATGAATAGCCGAAAATAATGAGAATTTTGGCAACAGTACTTCGCAATAAGAATTACGTGTATTTCGAATTACTATAGGCGCGGCACTGAGATAACAGTTCGTTTAATATTATATATTCTATAAAAAAACTTTATAAAATGCTTCACTACATAATATGATGTATTAAGATATCATGAAGTTTTAAATTATTTAATGACACATCGTAAATGATAAAACGAACAGGAGAAAACACTTTAATGAGACAATTTTATAACTCAAGAAAATTATTTATCTAAAATGGTTTCTTAAAAAATTAGAAATAAAAAAAAAACGCAAAAATTACGTCACCATTAAAATAAAATCTTTAATTAGATAAACATCATTAAAATTTTAATATTTAAATATACGAGAATGAAAATTAATTAGCAAAATTTATTATTTTAATGATAAGAGGTAAAGTTTATTTTTATTTTGTAAATTTTTGTCTATTTAAAGAATTCAATAAAATTTTCTTTACATCTACAATAAAAATGTGGCTGTTTATTTAAATGCCTATAATTTGAATATCTTATATAATGACTCAAATTTATATAAAAATACAGAAAATTACTTTTGAAAAAATATAACTTATGATTATATCAACTAAAAATAATTAAAAACTACAGATTAATGTTTATTTAAAAAATGATTTAAACTTTTTAAAAATAACTAAATGAAAGTTTAAAGAGCTACAAATTTCATTAAAATGCCTTAAACTCATAATCTAATAAATTTTACCATATGTATGAGTGAATAATCATAAAATTTTATTAAATAGTGTCCATACAACAACAATCAGCCTTTAAATAATTTCGGGAATTAAACTTATTTTCTTTTATCTCTTGATAATTTTGCTATTATAATGTAAATGGCTTATTATATAATTCAATAGAACATGATTGTTCTCACACCATATTAATGTCATCGGAATGCGTAATAATGCAATAAAATATCTTCTGTAAGAGTGCCAAATAATAGAAATCGCATAGCACACATTCTATTCATTCTATAATTTACACCACTGAATATTTACTAAATCTGCTCACTGTAAGAAAATAAAATAATGATAATATTTAAATTTAGACTAACCATTTTTTGTGGAAATATAGAATCAATACAGGTTCTATGCCGTTATAAAGTTGTACACTGTTCCATTCGAAGCTCGTATAGGCCATATGATAATGGCCTGAATCATGATAAAAGTTTTAATAAAGTTTCTAAATTTTTATTAGTTTATCAAAATAAAAACAAAAGTATCATCCGCAATGCTCTAAAACGTACATGATGTCCATGTATTGCCATAAGAAGTGTGGGTAAAAAAAATTGCTACTACTTTTTTGCAAATTATAACTAATTTTAAAAGATTATCGTTAAAATTCTTTGAAGATTTTTTCCATATTATATTGAATTCTATGTAATTATATAATATAAAAGTTTATCAATATCGAGGCTTTCATAATGTAAAAATACTATTATAGGCCTATAAGACCTAATGAATAAATAAGCGATGTATAAGAAAATCTTGGAAAGCAGGTTACATTAAAAAGTATTTAGATTGTAAAATAGGCCTGCATATAGTTAAATTGTAATGATTTGCACATTGATGATATGGCAGAGTAATAGCCAATATACAAAAGGAAATGAGATGATAATGAAGAACGTGGAAGCAATCGTACCTGCTGAGAGTCACAGATGCACTTTAAAATCAACGAATACTTTAATGGAAGATGCGCTAACTAACATCCTTTAATAAACAGAACGCTAACATTTATTATTCAGTACATTAAGGACCGGAAATAAAGTTAATTTTCTCGTTAGTTCTTAAAATAGTCTAACTGCATAAGGAATATTGCATTTTAAATAACAACTGTTCTAATTTGCTCGACCAATAAAATATATTCAATTAGTGTGTAATAGGAATAGAAAAATTTCCATAACCTCAATAGTATATAAACATTCAATCAATATAAAATCTAATAGTGAACAATACGTCTGAAAGTTTTAATTCATCAAATCATTTGCTTTAAAAAAAAAGAAAAAAAAAAAAAACAAAGCTGAATGAATGGGTGCTATCTAAGAAAACAAATTGAAGACATTCACTCTTATAAACGAAATCAATGACATTTGTCTCATTCTAACTCTATAGCTCGCCCTTAATAAAAAATAATTTCAAATAATTTATTAAGTGAAAGATAACAGGAATTATAGCGAATGCGTAAGATAAAATTAATTGGAATAAAGTGTACCAATTAGGTTTTCTTAACAGACGTATGAAAGAATGAAATTAGTTGGGAAAATTGATAAGAGATTATTTCTAAAGTTGCTGTGAATGAAGCAGTGCCTCTGAATGAATGAGCAAAGTACTTTCACGACGATTAAAATCGAAATTTTCTAACCTTTCCTAAGCCGCTTGTTAACTGCGACTCGCGGGTCATGACCTCCAAATTAGTGTGTAACACGTGGATGAAATTGATACCCGCTTCCGTTCCTGCTAAAATAACCCACCTGAGACCTTGCGAAAAATTATCTGTTTCACCTCCCGTAAAATCATGAATATACAACATGCTACGAGAAAAACTGTTCTATTTTTAAATCTAGTAGGTTCTATTCCTATATAATAAATACAGAATATATATAGCTCTATATATATAAAGTATCTATAATTGCTATTATTATTATTTGGTTTTTAACAAGAAATATTAGAAATTCATGTCTATGAGAAATATTTCGAAGTTTTTATTGATACTGAACTTAACTAAGAATTCGCTAATTATTTTGTTTGAAATTATATATTAAATAATTCTGGTTAACTTGGACTATATTTTAATTTCTATATATGTATAAATAGAAAGCTACAGGTATTAAAAATAAGTAATCAACTTGTCATCAAAGTTTAGGTTGAAGAAGTTGTTAGAATTTTTCTCCTATTTTCTGAATGAAAATAATTAGTTAATTAATCTATTGGAACTGCTGGTTTCTTAATTATTTTATGATTAAAAGACATAATTGCGACTATTTATTAAAAACATATTTAACTTATATATATATATAGGCTATATTAACTGAATGTTTTAAGCAAAACGCGGTTTTACTATGCCAGTAATAAGCGTATATATAGACTTTATATCTGAAATTATTTTTTATTAATAATTTTATTACAACAGATTATATAGAAATTAGATTTTTTAAACTATTTTTATAAGTTTATAGGGAAATAATGTAAAAATTGCTTCAATGCGAAGATTAAGAATGCTCAACATAGGATAATTCCTAAATGTTCAATATGAATTTATTAGTTATAATAAAAATCAATATTTTGATTAATCCGATTATTTGACACCAAAAATAAATAAAAAAAGATAAATTATTATTATTCTCATTTACATTTTGCAATAATTTTACACTTACAAACTAATAGTTACAATCATCTATGATGATAGTAAAAATGTATAATATAAATCTGTTAATTTAATTATTCATAATATACAATATTTAGAAATTAAAATAAATAATAAATAAAATAAACTGAAATTTAGAAATAATCTAATCGCAGGCCTATATTTTCTATTAGAGAAAGAGTTCTCTTTGACTGCAAATTGTCTACAAAATGGGTATTCGCATTACCTATTTAGCTATATGTGGAGTAAAAACATCGATATGAGTAACCCAGGTACCTTATAGAAATACAATTTTCTAAACGAGAATTATTTAGCCACACCCCATAGACAGCATAACAGCAGTCGATATTTCACAATCTTGCTGCTTTATGCTTCATCACTTTAATATAACCTATGAAGCCACGATGATACCGCCCAAAATTTAGAGCGAATTACCATAGATTATATTCAGTTAAATATGCATATTCATACATTATAGTAAAATCTGCATTGCATAATATACGTATATTAAATAATCATTTTATTAATCCATAAAAATATTAAGATAATAGTAAAAAAATATAAAATATTTATATTAAAATATTTCTCAATTTTTAATACTATATTTAATAATTGTAATGTTTTCTTTTCTTTATTTGGTAATATATAAATGAGAAAATTACGGTTTTAAAAATTATTTATCCGTGAAGTAATAAAAATTTTAGTTCAGTTCGATATTAAAAATACCTATTTTATTAAACTGAATTTTCTGTACGTGTTTAGAATTATTCATAAGGAATTCTCTCTTCCATAACCTATTCATGTATAATACAATCTTTCCACGGATAAATTATGAAAATTTTTATTTGCTTAACTTAATAACATTCTTTCAACCATTCTAGGTTATTACCACTATCAGTTTCAAAATAACACCACTATTTTTATTGTTACCTTGGTAACGACGTAACATAGTCTAGGTATTTTATAGACCACCTGACCAACAGGCCAAATTATAATTCAGTCACGTAATGACACTAGCCTGTCTATATTTTGCCGCTGTTAACGCAAGTATGCGTCTTTGAACCATAGTGCCCTGTTAACTAATAAGGGATTTTTTTTTTATTATGGTTATAATTTTAGAGCAAAAATATCGTTCGGAAACACGCAGGAGTGCGTCATACGCCGACATATCTTATCTCAATCAGTATATCGAGTGATAATTACAATATATTTAAGCAAATGCCTCGAGGTTAATGCTAACGTTTAATTTATATTTAAAGAAAAAAAGTATGCTATTTTTTATTATAAGTTTACTAAAATTTCTAAAGAACTGGTCTAGAATAACTGGTATTTGAAAACAAATAATGAACTTGTGATTATAAATTTACACCTTGCGTCCTTGAAAGACTCTTGTTCGAAATTATAATTACGGTTAAAGATCGTAAGTAGTTTTGTGAATAGAAAAGAGTTGATGCGTATAGATCACACAATAAAGCCTTTTATATTATGGACCTATATACTAACTATAGTTCCTGGTAAATTTATATAGTCTGCAATCTACGCTTATTATCTCTTTTGCTAGTCAAAAGACAATACAATATGGGTTGAATCACTCTTAACGCATCTATAGAAGGCACCCTGTTGGCGGTGTTATTGTCTAATACAGGTAATTTTCTACCAATTAGCTCTTTTTATACAGGATATTCCAAACTATGTCGATTCATCTAATATAATACGACTTTTAAATGATTAAATTTAAGAAAACTAATTGTTATAGTCAAAATTTTTTTAATTATCCCAAAGACCGTGATATTAACTTCAGTCTTTGGGATATAAATAATTATAAATTATTGAAAAATAAACAAAAAAAAAGTATTTAAACATGCAATTGTTAGATAGTTTTAAAAATCTTTAAACAATTATTTACTGTAAATTTTTAAAATTGACTTATATCGACTTTTAACTATATAATTGGGAAAAAATTACCTTTGAATTATTTTTCTTTTTTTAGTCATTTTTAACTTATTCAATGCTGTTTATTTTAACAAAAGACGATGTTGGATAAGAAAGTTTGTCTATTGGTGACTGGCAATTATTGTGCTATCTATCTGACAGAACAGGGTGTGGAAACTTACCTCCTGTGGCTACTGGGCCAAGGGTGGGTGTACTGGGTGTTTTATAGTCTCTTTGAAGAGGTACTTCATTTGATAGTCTTCATTCTGTAAATAAGAACGATTTTGGTACACAAAATGGTAGATTTTTTTGCCTTCACAGCAACCGAGAAACGTAAAGGAACGTTTATTTACAATTTAAAATCAGCACTTAGAGAAAGTAACAGAGAAAATTACTATTGATGCAATATTGTTAAGTAGCCTCAGGGACCATACTCTATCGGTAAGTTTTGTATTATTTACTGTTATTTAATTTACAAGGCAGACGTACACGTGGGAACATGCAAGATAACAACCATAGCTGTGTACCAAAGCAAAATGCACATCCACACAAAAGTGTTCATTCCCCATAGATAACACTTATCTTCCACACGTTTTGTGAAGTTCAAAGGTCAGGTCCGCAGGCCGTTTGCTCGACGAATCTCACCTACACCTATCAGGTTACGTGGGAACGCAGATGACGTCAGGTGATCACGTGTTGTCTCGGTAAAGAGGTCCTTTGGATATGCGAAAGGGGTAAAGAGTCAAACTTAATAAAGAGGAAATTTATTACCCAGTTTTAACAAACTGGAAAATGAAGCTTGACACGAGCACATATATCACCTTAACATCCGCAACATCTGAAGAAAGAAGCTGCTTTAACAGAAATTTGTCTTTTATTTTATAATTTAGAAGATTTGTTAGATTATTAACTTCAATCCGCTATTTACTTTGCATTTCTTTCAATAATTATACCTAATTTATTAAGAAAAAAAAAATAATAATTATATTTGAAAACACAAAAATTTTCTAAAACTTAACTTTCAAAAGAAAGGAAAATTGTATAAAAATAGGCTACATATGATGATATATTGATATAAATTTATAAAATTGTTTATAGTAAATATTAATATCTATACAAATATTGCTTCATCATAATATAAACATTTATTAAAAACTAATTTACATTAAATTAAAATTAATATGCAGATCACATTTTTTTAAAACCCCATATTAAAAATACATTTAAATATAATTAATACATTTCGCAAAATTTTCCAAGAAAGTTTCTAGAGTTTTTTAGACCAAAATAGTACTAAAATGATATGTAGAAATGTCGAAATAATCATTTTAAATAATAAAGTTTTTATATGCGAGTTAAAATCTCAATAGATCCTGTTTGAAATTATTACAAGTGTATGAGGATAGAGAACCAAAAAATAAAGGTAAAGGAGTTCCGTAACTTCATGTGGCTATTGGTTCAAAGCTTTAACTGGTCGTTTTCTTTCATATTTTATTAAATGTTCCTCAAGAACAATAGTGTAGAGTCACGGGCTGCAGATTTTAACTTGTGCTTCCGCACTATTCTTTTGTGTTGTATTTGCCACTGAATGAGTGTTTATTTTGTACAAACCGGTTTGCCTGTTATTCTGATACAATACAATGTCAGTGGGTGTTAAAACTAAATGAATTAGTTTCACGTCCCTTCGAACTGGAATTACTCATATGGACTGGTTTAATGATATAAGGTGTAAAAATAACGCTTAGTATTTCTATCAGAGAAAATTATTAAGTGCAATTTTCGTCTGGCAAGCAAGGATTTTCCTGCTTTCGTATTCTTTAACTATTCTATAAAGACACATTTTGATACACTTTTTATATAAACAAGTTTGAAGATAGTTTGCCATATGCTACATTTCCAACAGTTTGATGATTTCTATAATATTGATGTGAACATCGTCAAAAAATCAAAATCAAATCTAAATATATCTATTAGATAAATTTAGATATTTATCTAACAGATTAGCTATTGAACATCGGTGTTAACAAGCTAGATTACATCAGAACTGTAGATCATCAATTAGATTGTAAATATCTTGAGTAACTTTCTGTTTTATTGAGGATTATTTTTTTTTTCAAAAACAAAAACAAAAAAAAATAATTAAAAACGGGATTGTTTAAATAAATAACTAATTATGTCTTGTTTACGTCTCAGAAAAATGTACATTTAGTTTTATTCAGTAAAATATGAAAGTTTATTTAATTGAAGAAAGTTCTAATAAATTTTATAAGACAAATGTCCGTTCGAAAATAAGATAAGATGTTTCATGACATAAGAAAAAAACCTTCAAAAGAAGATTTATTCTTAAATCTTTATATTATATAAAAGTTTATCAAAACATAAAAAGTAGAGGAGAGAGAGAGATAGCTAGTAAGAACATTCCGTTTAAATTCAAAGACAAAAAAAACAAATCAAACAGAGTTATCACAGCTTATTCAGGTTGGAAGACATAAAATATCGGCTTGACATCAGATAATACATTATTTTGTCGTTTCTCTTTGTGATACAACACATTATAGTTTCGTCACAGGTGTTAGCAACCATCGCTAGGAATTCTAAACACTTTAGTTCCGGTCAATCTGTTTTTCCCTTAATCTGCTTGTCAACGTCCATCTTGATGGTATCGTTTCTTCCCATAAATTATGTTATGGGGACGAAGTGTGTCAATTGCAGAAGGCTCCATTTTTTTTTAATTGAGCGCCTAATGACTGTTAATTAATATTTTAGACTTGGAAATCTCGTGCAAAACATCTGGTAGCTGTTTATTTGAATTTATGTTAGCGGGAGACATCCGTTCTCCGCTGGATATCCGGATTAGATGTAGCTGTAGATAATAAAACTCGACGCCAATAAAATAGCATCAGATTTTAATATCAATATTTCTCGATAGGCCTGCATATTTATTATCTATACGGGCCTACGACAGATCTTCTATAACCCAGTCTTTTCTAAAAAAAAAAATTCCCCTCTGATGCAAAAAATAATCCGGATAAACTTTAAAATATAGGCGATGCTTCTTATATAAAAATTATTCAATGTTTGACATGTTAGAACTACTAAAACCTGTATCTGAAAGACTATTTTAATGTCCACCTAGATAAAAATTACTGCTCGGGTTGTTTAATTAAAAACTTTAATAAATACAAATTAACGTTATTCCGCGCTTAAATTTTAATTTATTTAAATTCTTACAGAAGCTTTTCTTAAATTTGCATTCGAATTCTGTATATAAATAATGATTAAACTCGAGTTAGATTTAATTTTGTAAGCTTTAAAGCTTAATCATCAAACCTCGAAAACCGCAAACTCCTATAAAGTCGATATCAGACCTAATAAATTATCGAGCTTTAAGCTGAAGAAATTCTCACGGTTAAGTTGTTTGACCGAAAGTGACTTTTATAATCAGAAGAAAAATAAACAGTTTATGTAGAAAATAGTTTAGATAATCATTTCTAGGAAATGTTTAACTCCGATACCGAAATTCGTCATCGTCATAATTTAAACGAGAGGCGATTAATAAAAGAGTGGAAAAAAAATCGAAATTTTTAAATGGCATTAATTAGTTCTGATCTATTATTAATCTGTATATAACATTAACGGAGAAGCTTCGATGATCTTGTTTATTTTCATAAGACTTAAGAGTATCTCTTCGACTTCAAATAACACTTATAAAAATAAACAGCAGTAACATATAACCCGAGAAAATGAATGTATCGGCTATATAAAATTCGTCTAGTAAATGAGACCTCCTGCAAATTTAATAAACATATACAAATCATTCCGAAAACGCATATTATTACTCATTTTTTTCTGATAAAATTATCTGCGAGATTAACTTAGATACCGATTTGGAAGGACGAAAGTTATCGGAAACATCAAACGCCATTATTAATATCATAAACTTATATCCTATACGATGAATTAAAATAGGCTAGATAAGATGAATTCTTTTTTTTTAGATAAAAAATTCTCTAATTAACTTAACTAATAACTTAAAACTAGATTTTCGATCAATTTACGGGACTTAATGGTCTATACGCGACAGAATTTCTGTACGAATCTATGTCGACCTCGATAGAGACAAGCAGTCGTCCTTGCGTCAATGCCAGGTATTTTAACATTTTAAATTGAATTTCCTGTTCAAATAGCCTTTAATTAACTGTTAGCGATCTCCAAATAAGATAGAAGTAGTTGACCCTGAATAAGCGTTCTGTCTGCAAACTTGTTAAATGTTAGTAGATAAAACCAACAATAAGAGGTATGCCCCTACGTGAATAAAAGTATAAATTTATATATAAGCTACTTTCGCTTCTGCTGAATCTACTTAGAGAGACACGATATTTCAGTCCTTTGTCGCATAGTTTATCTTGCGATTGCTATTTTATGTCGAACCGAATTGGAATAAAAAAAAAAAATCTACTTTCCTATTCACAGGTTATAATTTATATCCGGTGTCAATAAAAACTGGCCGAACTTAAAAAAAGAAGAAGAAAAAAAAACTTGTCCTGAACATGTTTTTAAATTCAATTAAAACAAATCTGTTATTGGATATATAATTTATTCACAAATAGCAATTCTCTTCTCGCATAAAAACTAGTTTCATTTATATTTATGCTGTTTTGGATGTTTATAAACTTAATTATTGTCTTATTAGACTTTTATATCAATAATTTTTAATTTTCTTTTTATAGATATATATACTTTGTTAGGTGCGGTTTCCTTGCTTTGATTTTTATCTAAACATCATTTCTAAGAAATAATTCGGTGACACATTAAAAGTATCGCACTAAAAAAGCATTCAATTAATTTTTAATCCTACCGTTGGCAGTTATCGCGATAATTAAACTGAACTATTAGGCTATGTAACTCCATTTTTGAACTTATGGAGATATTAAAACTAATTATCTATGGTTACTGAATTATATTATAAGCTAGACTTAATTCATTCATAATAATAAAGATTGGCTTTGATACGGTATATTCTACATATAAGTTAAAAAAAAAAAAATAGTTGTAACAGTTGATCAACGCACCTTATCTGTTAATCAGCTCTTAAGCTGATTACCTGTCGAATGTTTTAGCTATAATTCATAAATTATTCTAATTGATTTAAACGTCTGACATCTTTTTAATATCAGAAATAGGCATTTCCAATTAATTTATTTTTTCGCTTTGCAAGTTCTGTTTTCAGAATTTTAATAAACGGATCATTATATCAATTTGCGAAAAAAGTTAATCGAGATACGAATATTTCATTTATAAGCTTTTGATATTAAAATTAATCTTTTTTTTTTGTTTTTTGTTAAACTACATTCGATCATAAATCATAAAATTTGCTAATAGCAAGATAAAATTACTTATTAAGCAAAATCGTATAGGAAACGCGTAGGATTGTAAGTTTATAAATGTTAACTTATCGAGATGAAATTATACTTTATTATAGGTTTATGCCAAGAGATTAATTTTCTGATATAATAATATTTACACTAGATCAAGAATGATATTTGGGATTGAAAAAAAAAAAAATAATATTTGATAGATGATCCTTAATTAGTTTCGTCTTTGACATCACTTGAGTTTATCAATGTTATCGCAGTTTGAGAAGTCAACTTGTAATTGTGTAATATGATTCAATAAGTTATAATGTACTAAATTCTTATTCCCGAGTATTTTTCAGTTAATTTTTTCAGGGAAAAATAAACATTTAAGAAGATATAACGTAGAGTTTAATCTGTGGAAGTTGGTAAATTATCTACAAAAATTTAGCCATCGGAAAACAATAATTGAAAATTTATTTTCTATTGATGAGCTTAATTTTTTTTTTTTTTTAATATTTGAAACTTTAATTAAAAGAAGATTTGTGTTAAAATAATAATAAAGATGTAAAACAAGTGCCTTTATATATTTTAAAATATTTCCTCTTGTAATACATTAAAAATGTCAACTTTCCCGAAACAAATATCTCATTCATTAGCAGTAATGAGATTGAAAAAATTGTGAAAAGTCATGAGAAAAATAATAATAATAATTCGTGTTAACTGATAACAATGAGATATGTCCTAGATTTGTTATAGGCCTACATAATTACCACGAAGAATTTTATAACGGTAATTACAAGAGGTTCTCTTATTAGGTATATATCTATAAAATAATTCTCATAAAACACTTTTTGTACTACGAAAGTAAATTAAACTTTACCATTTATTTATCTGGTGAAATTCACTGGATCATGGATAATTTAAAGACACATTTCGTCATTTAACTGATTAAAAGCGGCAATGTTCAGCATAACTTACAATATATTTTATCGATCGTGGTAAAGTGAAGCATCTTTTCTCGAATACGTCAACGCGTTTAATCTCCACTAAAATTACATTAAAATACCTTACAAGTACCCTAGTAAATTAAATAACCAAACTAAATAAAATACCTGTAGAAATATTTATTTTATTATATGGTAACACGACTAATGTAAAGAAGCATTCCGGATTCCACATAGTATTCTCCCCCTCTCTTAGGAAAGAATGTCACGTGTGGTGCTGAACATACCATTTTCCGAGCACACACTGCTAATCAACGGCCTTACAATCAGTTTAATGGCAGTTCATCAGATGAGACCATGA
Organism: Androctonus mauritanicus; assembly: GCA_011317285.2. Classification (NCBI taxonomy): domain Eukaryota; kingdom Metazoa; phylum Arthropoda; class Arachnida; order Scorpiones; family Buthidae; genus Androctonus; species Androctonus mauritanicus. The sequence goes on along the minus strand of WUQG02305377.1, from coordinate 32,256 downwards.
ATATAAAACAGAGCCATTGGCAATATTTTTCTTGTACCCTACTAGAAACAAAACAGGATCAAAAATTTGGTGCGATTACTTAAATATTAGGAAAAAGGCACACATGTTTATATTAAGACTTGGGGAAAATATGACAGATTTTTATTAAGTCGTAAGTTCCGCGTGTTAAACCGATATAATGCAAGAATCGGCGGAGTTGAGTATCTTTAATACCTATCATTTCACTTATAGTGAGCAGCCAGAGATACAATAGATCAAAATAGAGCCAATGCTGTCAACATTGTAGTGCGTGGTTCTTATATTGATGAGGGCGTTGGCGATTCTTTCAACAAAAATTGTTTTCTTTCAAAAATTATAAACATATTAAAAGACATATATAGTATTTATTATTTTAAAATTGTTATATAGAAAACAACTCGTTTTGATAAAATGCGAATAACGAGTTTTGAAAATTGAGGGATGATTTATATAACTATAGTTATCTTAATTCCACCGAGGGCAATGTGGCATTTGTGTCTGAGCAAGCCCATCTTTCGGAGGTAACATGAGAAGTGTTTTTTGCTTATAAAAGGCAGAGGAGGGTCGTTTGCGCTTGATAAATTCTATTTAGATTAATTCATTTAAAAATATTTCTAGAAAGTTAATTTTACAAGAATTTTCGGATAAAAACTTCTTAATTTTAAGGAATTTTAATCTAAAAATGTCGTTCTTTTATGGCAAAATATATCAAGAAAGGGGATTCTCTTCATTGTAAAAATATATTTAAATGACGTCATATTGGCTAAACTACAATAGCCTTTTTGGAAGTGCATTGTGAGTAAAAAATACGTGAAGAAATTCGAGCACTTAGACGTTATCTATTTTATCAACTGGCTTTCTATTGTCTTCGGTTATAGACCAATGATGAGATGACTTTAATTTAATGTCTGCGCCAATTAAATTTACCGACTTTAAGTAGATTTTATTGTTTCCGTCTCATTTGTTTATTTTATTTATTTTCTGAAAGATAAAACACACAATAAATGAAGAATTTTTGGTATTTATGAATCTTTCGGATTAAATGATTGTTTAAGCAAAATTTTGTCACGTTTTATCACAATGGCTTAGTACAGTATAATATTTCTACTCTTCAGGAATTTAAACAGAAAGAAGTGACACGAATTTCAATAATTTTATCTCCACCATTGTACATTATGATTTTTAATACAAAATTACTCACGAATAAAAGGAATTTCTAAATTTTCGTGCTTTTCTATAATTACAAAAACAATTTGCGAAGAATATATTGTGGAAAATAAAATTTTATAGTAAACAATTAAAAATATATCATAATTCTTTACAAAGGAAGTAAAAATTTACAAAGTTCTATCGTTTTAAAACTAAAGTAATCAATTAAGTTAATAAAGAGTCAACTTTAGCAATATTATTGTTATTAATAGTCAGTTCTTAAATGTAAATTATTCTAATCTGTCATAGCATTATTTGCGGTGATGCAGCAAATTCAAACAACGGAGACAAAACCAAACTTTGGTTTACTCTTCAAAATGGATAACACAGTTTTGCTTTTATGTCACTTTGCTCTTTATTAATAAATGTCAGGACAGGCTGTCAAATCAATGAAATATTTCCTTCGGGGTAACTGGCTTCAAGTGCTAAGAAAACACTGAGAAGCTTCTGAGCAGTAACCATTAAAAAAAATAATATTTTTATTAACTAATAAAAAATCTTATTTCTCGTCTCGGCTTGTACTCACTAACTTATGATTGAATGTATTTTGCTCTCTTATATAGGTTTTTTTTTTTAAATATATATATAGCCGTATTTATAATTATTTCCTTTTATATATTTAGGTCCGGATGGATCGGGTTTTCTCCTTCATCCGTTCAGAAAGCCAAAGAGGATCAGGACCGCTTTTTCACCTTCTCAACTACTCAAATTAGAACACGCATTCGAAAAAAATCATTATGTCGTCGGTGCAGAAAGGAAACAATTGGCTCAAAGTCTAAGTTTAACCGAAACGCAGGTAAGAAGACACTATAGCTCTCTATGCATTTTTTTTTTAAACATTTCTTTAAAAATAATTAATATAGATGTAAGATGATTATGATAAACTGGTGACATGCCTTCAGATTTAAAAGTAGATGAAGATAATTTATCCTCGATAATAGTCTTCTAAAGTTATTTATCATCAGCAGTTTGTAATATTTTCCCTTTTATTTTTAATATCTTATACTTATTTTGACCTGCATTTTAACATATCTTCTTTAATTTAACAATTATCAAAATTTGATACCTTGATTTTAACAATGAAACAGCTCATTTACTTGATTAAAAATTAAAGAATTCTTAACAGTTAGTTTCTTAATTATTCCACCAAATTTTTTACAATTATTTTTCGATATCACCTTAAACACGGCTATCAAAAAATGAGAAGCTATATTTTTAATCATGACTTTATTGATGCGGTTACATCTCTCAGATAAAAGGATAAAACGTAAGGAACATTTTCTAATACAAATAAATAAATAAATTTCGAAATTAAAAATATTTCATAATTTTCTAGTATTTTCTAATAGTAATTATTATTAATCAGAACCTGGGAAATTTAATCATGTTTATAAAATAAAAGTGTTTATAACTTATAGACTGGAACGTGTGATAAACTAAGTTTAAAACAGTAGGAAATTCAATTTGTGTTCGATATTTTATGCTCTTTAGTCATAGAATATATAATTACAAAAAAGGAACTAATCCGGGATCAAAGTTCGTTTTTCAAGACAGCTATTCAAAAAACTAAATCTCTGATCAAAAGATAACAAACTGGGGGTGTTGCTTTTTTAACCACGACATGTCGGTTTTAACACCCGAAATTTCACGGGTGTCAATAGTCTTTGGTGGTCTCGGATTTCTTATCTTATTCCTGTCAATCTTTCTTTCATCTAGACCTTATACGCTGTAATTAGCGGAAGAAATATTTGAAGATTGGAATGCTTTGTTATAGTTACCAACTTCCACGCTTAATGCTGTACTATATACTTTCTTTCAAAAACACCGTGGAATTACGCTCATCTTGAAACTGTCCACTTACAAAATTTTTGTAAGCAAAATTGGCGAAATTTTGCAAAAAAGTTTAATTTTCTCCCGCATGTTAAAGTAATAAATAATAGTGATAAATTTTTACAAGGCTACAAAAAACAGCGATCATTAATGATTCATATGATTCGAAATAATTTATATTAATAGCGATATTTAAATGCAGTGTACGTGTTAGATGAATATTAAGTACTTCACATCTATTCTTTGTTGCTAATAGTGATTATGCAATAAAATAATTTACTATTTATTGTTAGATCTTTTGAATATTTATATGAGATATAGGCCATTATTTAGCTGAATTTAGTTTTTATTGATTTTGCTTTAAAAACATATAAATTTCCTCAAAACTTCGTATTTTATATTACTACATTCGAATAGCATTCATCTAAAATGTCGAATTTTTGTTTTAGTTTTCGGAATTATCTAGAAAAGTTTCTAAAAATCAAACTTAAAAAAATTTTCAAAACGAAAATATGCTTGAAGAAAATCGCATCTAGATTTAGATTGGTCTGTCTAAATTAATAAATATAAGTAATGATAATTAATTGAAGACTTAAAAAAAATTGATAATTGATTGAATGGTTGATAAATTTTAATTGTGATACCAGATGAGATTTATAAGTCAAAATGACTAATTAAATTAAATTCGCAATTACTGAATAATTTCTTTAACTTAAAAAGCATTGTTTATAATTTTTATGGAAAAAAAGCAATAAACGAACAGGTGAACGAATGCAGGTGTAATGTATAGGCTGATAATTTTCTGTATAGCTTGCACCTGTATCGTTTTTCATCTTAACCTAAAACTCTTTTAATATCATTTCTACGAGATGAAGGAGTTTAATTACAGGTTATTTTTTTTACATCTGCTCATTAAAAATAGTCATCCACTTTTTCCAAAAATTATCCATCGAACTCATAATCTTTCGTCCCATCGCAGCAAGTAATTTTATTTAGAAATAACGAATAGCTCAAGCAAATTTCCAGTTAAAGAATTCGGTAACTAAAAAAAACGATAAGAGATAAATCTATTTTGAATGCAATTAGTTGCATTAAATTGTTTCCATTTAACGATGATATAAATCTGCATCAAAATGGTCGGCAATATCATAAACCGACGAAATGCCAATTATTCCACTCTATCAGACAAGAATGTAAAATATTCGATAATTAATAGGTAAAACACGCCGTTATTATTAAATGAGCATAATTATATCGATCCGATAAATATGCTTATTATTATTATTTTATTATCCGTTTAATGAATTTAGAATATTTTACGAATTATCGCAGGTAGTCGTCACCAGAAAAAAAAAGAAAAGTATCTTTTAGCAATTGGTTTCGGCAAAGCGAAATAAATCCTTGAGAAATTTTAACGAGAGAATTAACAGTTTATATTTTTAAGTTTGGCTGTTAAACGTTAATGAAAATACGAATATGATCTTGATCTAAAAATTAATTACCTAAACAAACTGGGTTGTACGCGATATGAATCGCTAACATGTTGTTAATCTAAACGTTAATTAATAGTTACTAAAGGAAGTGGCCTAACCTATACCTAACCCTAGGCTTTTTTTTTTTTTCCGATGTTTAACTGTAACCTCAAATTGGTGATAATTTAAACCTTGTCTTCACCTGTCAGGAAATTTACTCTAAACATTGATTTTCCGATTTATCTACTGTATCTATGAACTTATATTGATAACGATCGGAAACGATCCTTTGCAATTTAATTACCATATAGATCTTTATAAGTTTTAGATTAGTTTATCTAGTTTAGATTTTGCAGATATAATTGTATTTTAGTTTTATCTTAAAATCGATTAAACATTATTAAGTTAACAACATTTAAAGCAATACCAGTTGACCCAAATAAAAGTTATAAGTATTAGAATGCCAAAAAAAAACGAACATAATTTTTAATAATTAATAATAAAACGAAGTTGAAAATATTATATATAAATTTTTAATCGCTTCTATAAATGTTTTTACTTATTATTGAAAGACATTACGACATTTTCAGAATATTTTACAAAAAATAAAATATTCTATTGTTTTACAAATAATTTTTTCTCATTTAATATGACATTAAATTATAGATATTTAAGATAGGACAAATAGTTTCTTAATTATTATTTTCATTTAAGCTAGGTCTATACCATTATCATTTTTATTTTTATTATTTCTTCACTTATTTTTCTCCTTATCTGATTCTTATTATTTTCCATAAGTTGAATAATAAAATAAGACCCGCTGTTTTTATTTATAATACTAAAATATGGGGGAAAAACAATAGAATCATTCTCCATATCTAACTGCTGGTTCGATATTTTTACCTGTTCGTTCTTTATGTAATTTCACTATTACCTCTCCATATTTTATATGCCTATCCATAGCTTTGCTCGCATCTTCAAAGGTTACCATTGCTTACATTCGTATATCGATTCTCTCTCCTCTCAGTTTACTTTTTATTTCTTTCAGAATTTTATTTATCTATATGGTATCAAGAATACCAACAAAGAGAAAAATTGAGACAGCTGTTCGAGTAAGATTGTAGCAGAGTAACAGTACTACTATTACATAAAATACTAGATTTATACAGACCCTATCTTAATATGAATAGATAATTCGGATTTAAATATTGTTTCAAATTGTTAAACGATCATTTTTATGGTTTTATTGAAAGATCATTTAAAAAATTATTTGATTTTTTTAAAACAACATAAATAAATTAAATGTTAATGTAGTCTATATATTTTTGATATTTTCACCACATTGAGGAATGTAGTGTATCAATCTTTTTTTTTTCCGCAATTATTCAATATATTTTTTTTTTCTCATTTTTATGAGCAGTATTCACTTGTCAGTTATCTAAAGAAGTTTTGATTTATTCTATATTTTTTATAGAATGAAAGCAAAAAAAAAAGAAAAAAAAAACTGTTTTAATTCCTAGTTCTTTTTTTCCAGACAAGTTCAGCTGAAACTAGTATTACCTAATTACAGTATTTCAATGATTCTCATTAATTCGTAATATATTATATACTATCTGAAGGCAATCTATCAAAAAAATCATTAATTATTATCATCTTACTTACTCAAATCCGTGTAAGGCTTTTTTTAATTATTCAATTAGGAAATTTCTGCTTATTTATTAATTTATGCTTGATAGTTTTTCAATTATCGTATTGATAAAAAAATTAATATAAACCTTATATCAAACTGAAATTATTAAACCAAGAATAAAAAAAAAATATTACATAGTTCCTTCGATGAAAATAAAATATAATATTTAGAGTATAGAACATATAAACTTATTTCTTCTTGATTGAAGTTAAGATAAAGCGGGATAATGTTTTGGCCATTTATCGTGTGATAGTTTTGTTTTTTATTCACTAAAAAGGTTCGAAATTTAACAGTTTTAAATCTCAGATTTAGTTTTATCCGATTTCTAATCTTAATTCCCAAGAAGATATAAATATACTAATCACACTGAATTGCAATTTAATGAATTGAAAAATTTTATGGCAGAACCATCACGCTTCCATTTTAAAAATTATGGCCTTGTGAAACAGTATATCAAGAATTTTTAGAGTTGAACAATATAGTAAATGTATAAGCATATTTAACAAACAATAAATTATGAAAATAATTATATAAGTGCTTTAATACATGATTTTGAGATTTTATTAAAACAGTAACTTATATCTTTTCTTTTCTGTTATTGTATACTTTTTCAATAAACTTAATGCTTTAATTCATTATTTTTTATTGGAAATCAGAATTTTATTATACATATAATTTTCTAATAAATATAATTTTTAAATAGAGTTTATAATGATCGGACTTTATTATTTTAAATAGATCTAAACTCTATATGACTTTTTCTGTAATATTTTATGCTGAATTATTTCATCAATTTATAAATTTAGTAAATATAGTACAAATTACACTTTTACTTATAAATCAAATAAGATTTAAATATAATTCAAATTTGTTGTAAAATATAAAATAATTTTGAATAATTTATTTCAATGAAAATTTTATTTACAAATCTAGATCTTCCTTAAAAATTACGATACCTTATAAGATAATAGTAAAAAGACAGTATAAGCAGTACAAATTGATATGCGAATATACGAATCAAAAAATGAAAATTTTATTATATTTTTAATAAGTAGCACAAAAAAAATTTAAGAAATATTTTTAAAATTTATATGACGAAAATTTCTATTTAAAAAAATTTTATAACTCATAAATGAATTTTAACAAAAAGTCTGCTATAAATTTTAAAAAATTTTATTTATTATTACCATTATAACTTGATGATTTATATTTAATCTGTATATTTGTTTATACTTTGACATTTCTAAGAGGAAAAACCCATTTTATACCAGGAATTCAATTTGCATAAAAATAATTCAAGGCGTTTTCATTTATATGAATTAGGTGTTATAAAATTTCTCTTTTAATTATTCTTTTTTTTTTTTTTTTAATTATACGAACTAACACAATTTAGAAACAAAGTATGTTTTGTATTTTAAGTAAAGTTTATATTTAAAAATATTTCCTGGTATTAAAATCCTTTCAGTTCTTTTCTATGACGAACTTATCGATCCGTGTAAAGATTGTAAAGGTTTTTTAATTTGCCTGTTTTATTTCTTCAGCCAAGCGCATCAATTATTGTATAGTATTAGAAAACAGGATTGGATGAAATTTGAGCTTGTTTATTATAGATTTATATCTGTTTATATTTGTGTAATTGAGTGTATCTGTAACGTTTTGATAGAATAGAATTAATTTTTATTATGTTAAACGAAACTATTGTTAAACCGTTCAATTGAGTCCTTAATAATAAAAAATACAAAATAAAACAAATAAAAAGGTAATCTCGTAAACTAAATCTATTAACATAACCTAGACAAACAATGCATTATATTTAATCAAAATAGCACAAAAGAGAAACAGTACTTGTTCAATAAACCCTGTTTAGTACACCTAAACTCTGTAGAGGCTTGTGCACCCCGTGGTGATTTTATTAGCTGTTATACAATTGCACTTCACTTATAAATAGACCTCTGCTTATTCGTCTTGCGTAATTATACGGGAAATAAACGAGTATCGATCTTAAAAATCTTTTAATTATAATTATTATTGTAAAAAAAAAATTGCAAACATTTTATATTATCGGTGTATTTAAATTTAGATATAAATAATTAATTACAAAACATTAATAAATTCTTCTTATCAGTATGGCTGATAGACAATTTTAAAAATATGCACAGAGATGACAATCAAGTATTTTTTATATGCTTACTTTTCTGATGTTTTCTGATAGGTTACTTTGTAAGTAACAATACAAATTACAATATCCAAAGGGTATGCCTATATGACCTCTTCCCCACCTTTTCTAAGGTAAAAGACCCATGGTAAATGTTCCCACGCAGCTTTGCCCACAAGAGAAAGCAGCTCATTAATGACGTTCCGGTTCGTCTCTTAAACTGTCGTTCGCATTAAAAATGTGATGCGAATCTCAAGCAGGACTTCGTTGTGTCCGGTTTAGTAAAGACGAAAGGGAGTGAAGTATTATACCCCTCGGGTCGGTAAGCACCGATCAATTAGGATGGTATGTGTTAAGAACCAAGAATAAGGGAAGTCAACAGTTAGTGGGTGGGTCGCATACTTCTGATTAACTATAATGAAGTGATTCCAGATGACGTCGAACTGCCAATTAAAGAATTATCGTATCTTCTACTTGGTGGCGTTTCATTCACTTCACGTTTCCTTAGTTTTGAAATTGCAAGACCCGCAGGGGGAGGGATGAACTGATTTACTGCGTCTAAGCACTTGGCCACGTACCCATAGTCACTGTAAAATTTGGAAAGACGATAAACTAGTCAGTTACCGGACCGAGGACGTAAAGATAAGGTTACCCGGATGTAGAGGACCCTTCCCGTCATTCTTTGCCTTAGTTAGTTTCATTTGTTTTCCCTTTTTTTCGAAAATTCGTAAAAATATCCTACTTAGGCTTAGATGCGATATAAGAAAATATGATCTCATATAACTACAAATTTTACCGAATTAGTAGAATTTCTGAATATAATTTATAGTAAAAAGATTTTTAATTTGTAATCTAAGATTGGTAATAATTTCTGGATAAGTTAATCGGAATTTGATTGACGCCATTATTATTTTTTAAACAACAAGTTTTATCAAATTTTAAGTTAAAAATTAATATTTTTACCATAACAGATTTTTAGCAGCAAATATAGCTAGTCTATATGATGTAAAAAATAATTTTTTATCTTAAATTATGATTAAATTAATTACTATTATACTTCATTAAATACATTTTCATTATTTTTAATGATCACTAATTTATATATAGGCCCTATATATATAAAATAATAATAATAATAATATTTGAAATTCTCTGTTGATAAACAAATTTTAAGAAAGAACTATTACGATTTTATTTAACAAAGTATAAATTATTTATTCACATGTTGAAAACACGGTTTTTTAATCATGCCATTCAAATGCCTGTTATGAATAACAAGTAATTTGACTGTTATGATGGTATGCATGTTTGTAAAAGAGGATTCCCAAGAGTCAACGTTTTCGTGTTTTTTTAAAGCATTCCTCAATTGATGAGATACAATTATCTATTTAAAAATGAATACTTCCATTCAGTTTATAAACTATAGGCTAATAAATACGAATAAATAATAAGATTTGTAGGGAGTACAAGACTGCAGTTTAAATTCCAATATTATCGTCTTTTTTTCTCAGTTACAATCGACTTCTCTGTTCTACTTAGGTAGAAGAAAAAAATGCTATTATATTCTGTAGATAAGATTACTTTAGGCTACCTACTTGAGTTATATGTAAATAAATAAATTTAAAGATATGTTTCAGTTACAAAAATGCGATAATGATCGCTGAAAGGAAGTAAACAACGAAAGAAAATTCATGATTTCCAATCTTGAATGATATTTTGGTAGTAAACTGTGAAGACGAAATGGGACAGAAAGATCGCAATGGTCCCTGTCTAGTTGGCCTAGAACTGCATAGTTGTCAGCGCCAGTTAGATATCACACGCCAAGTAAATTGTCCTCGAGAGATGGGCAGAACCAATACTGTTAGAACCGAGATGGGCAGCGCTCCACTCAACAGTAAACAGTACCAAAAATGGTCTAGCCCAAGTTTTAAAATACTCTTTAAATTATCCTCTTAAATATATAAATACGTATAAAAATAAATATATAAGCGATTCCCAAATCAACTTCTGCATAATATCAAAACTATAATTTCTCTAGAGAGATAATATTGCAACTTTAAAAGACCAAAATTTAAAGTGCACTTAATTTATTTTTGACCTAGTTTAATTTTATGGTAAACGAAAGAAATTTTAACATTAAAAGATAACATTTAAGTATGAAAAGTAATCAGGTATCCTTCCGATCGAGCTTAGAATCTGAAATAGTATGCATGCTGAGGGTACGTTTTACCAGATAGTAGACCAGCCATTCATTTAGTGAGTCTGTTCGGCCGTGTGGTTCCAAGCTAACAAGTCATCGGTAACAAAATAAACACCAAGTACAGTGTTTATCTGCTATGTTATTTATTATACCTAATGGGACATAGTTGGAATATAGAGATTTATTATCGCAGGGAAGGAAAGAAAAATTTCCACTCAGTGTTAATTACATGATAGCAATAAAAACCTTAAATTACCACAGAGTGATTTGTTATAGTCGTTAGTTTCTTTTAAAAGTTACCAAAATTTCTTCGGAAATTGGTGTTTCAACAATATTAAGTTCATTGTGGGTGTTCTACTTAATTTAGTTCTTTAGTGTTTTTTTTTTTTTTTACATTAACTAAATTTAGTCTATTAGACTAAATTTAGTTACTTTCCAACTGGAAAATAATATATTTAAAAAAATTTAATATCTAGTACAGTTGTACTCGTAATTTGGCGTTAAAATAAATAAGTTTATTTTATTCATCTAAAAGTTATTCGATATATAATGACATTTTCTGCAAGTTTGTTTATTTTGATCTAATAATTGAGTGATGAATGGTCACTTTTTTAATGATGTAGTTAGTTAAGAGAGAGAGAAATTATTTATCGACCGAAAATAACTCGAACCAAAACAGAGTTAATTGGTATCGAGAATTGTATATTCTAATCTTATCAGTTGTTGATTCAACAACTCTGGATAAACTTAACTTGGAGTAAAATTAGAATCAACTTAAAGAATTTTTGTATCGTCTTTAAAAAATAAATGGAATAGCACATCTTAAAATGGGTATTAGAATTAAAAAAGTTTTATTATGTCATTATTAAACGGAATTTCAGAAGTCAAAAATTCTAAAAATTCGTGTCTTAAACCGAACTGAAATTTGAATGCTCTAAAGTAGCCTACTATAAAAGCAGAATTTTATTAAAATCGCAAACTATCTAAAACAGTTTTTATTGTTTGGCATAAATTATCCAAACACAGAATTTATTACTAAAGAATGAGCCTTGTATATCAGATGTACGTGATCAGGATAGGTGGTTCGAAATCATGATTAAGTAAACAAATATGCGATGTCTATTGTTTCATCTTCTCAATAATAAGAAGCTGTTTGACCAATCAACGAAATACTTTCTTGAAGTGTTTACCGCTTGGGATCAACTCGAGAACACCAGCATTAGGACCGAGTTCCGGACCGATGACATCGCTAACGGTCCGTATCACATACGTTACCGTCAGTCCGGACGTTGGACTAATGGACTACCGGTTTGCTAACTTCCGGTCCACATAGTGACGTCAGACAAGAAGCTGGACACTAACTCTTGAACTGGACATAACAGTGGACATTGTAGTGGACAGGTCAAAGATACAATTGGACGTCAACTTCCGAGACAAAAAGCATTTTTCATATAAAACTTGTTTGGTAAAATTATTTATTGTTTTAGATACAACAAAATGTTCAAATGATATCCGTCAGGAATTGGCTTATAATTTTTGCAAAGCTTTTTGTTAATATTTACAAAAATTACAATTTTCTGAAGAGAAAACTGTCCAAATTTTAAATATTTATATTTAATATTATGGATATATTTATTTAAATTTTATTTAAAATTTTTTGTACATTTAGCCTATATTGTATCAATATCTGAGATAATTTCCATTATGATGTTAAGGAAATAAAATTTATTACAACTTTAATCCTGTGGATTGTCCCCAATAAAAATGACTGACCTTAAAATGTTTTTATATATTTTTAGGTTAAAGTATGGTTTCAAAATCGTCGGACAAAACACAAGAGACAAAAACAAGAAGAAGAGCAAACCAGTCGACAAACAGATCAGAAATCATCACAGAATTCTCTAAATTCTTCTGGAACTAGTGACGATCACCAGACAGCTACTTCACCAAAGATACACACAAAATGGAAAACTGATAATCACGGCGAAGATTCACCCTTAGAAATACAAACAACGACACCACCTCCGTGAGAATAAAAACCAGAAACATTCACATGCTTGCGCATGCCCTTACTTAACCAACGGGCGGATGGATGACACCCCTGTTTCCTCTTTTCCCCAGTTTGCCAGTTCCTATATAAGGCATCGTGTACAAAGAAAAACCAACTACACAAGTCACACACATCCCCTCTATCACCCCATGTCTTGTCTACCTTTCTGGTGTGTCCATGTATCCCTGTGTCTACGGTTCAGTGAATCTCTTCTGGTGACTGACATCTAAACTTATGACATCATTCTGCTTACGAATACAGAAAATGTGTTTTTATAAGAAAGAAAACCGATTCTTGGATTTGTCATCAAAAGTGTAGTTCTATATCCTTAGTATTTAGTGCTACATAGCTATGGATATAGAAGTGAAAAAAATAAATAACAAAATAATAATAATAATAATTACACCAGAAGTAGGAATTTATAAGTTTAGGAATTAGGAATTTCGAAAAGTGTGTTGTGAAATGTGCAAAAATAACATAAAATATTCGAACCGAAAGTCGCCGTCAAAATGCCGTTTTGTTACAGACTAGTCGGCTTTTAAAACAAAAAAGTTATATGATTCTCAAGTTTTGGTGTTTATATAATAAAAGTATATACTGTATAAACTTAAAAAAGCAATACACAAACTCCGAGTTACTATCATATTTTAATCATTAATAATTTATATTCATTTATAGTTTTAGTTTTCAAATGTTTTCTGTCAGTTATCCAGATGTTGGGAGCGTAATTATGGAGAGAGAAAACAAAAAAAAAAAAAAAAAATTGATATCTTAAAAACCTGATTGGATATGTTATTTATTGTGAAATAAAAAGCAAGAACAAATTGAATATAGTTTTCTAATTTTTTTTTATGTGTGTATATGTCGTTTCATTTAAGTCTTATATAAGATATTCTGCTTGTTAAATTGAAAAATAAGATCTTTGGCATTTATGCAGAAGGCCTATCTCTAGCCATAAAATGTTTAAGTGATTTTATCTATTCATTCCACAAGTCTCCCGGTGCAGCCTATAAATATTGTTGAGGTACTTGATAAGCGTTTACGGTAATGTCGAAAGATACTATTAAAAAGTTATAATCTATCGCAACAAATCGGAATTAGTATAACTGAATCAGTTAAAAGTTTTATGTTATAATTACAGAAACAATTTATCTTTCTTTTATTATTATTGTTATTTCTATTTTTAATATAGTATAGTGTTACAGAAAAGCTTACTAGATTTTTTTTCCCCTCAGCATAAGAGCATATTCATTTTTTTTTTTTTTTTGAAACGGTCTTTATAGAGTAGTTCGCAGCTTATAAAATTTTAAATAAATTTTACTCTTCCTTTGCCTTACATAAATTTAAAACACGAATTATAGTATTTCGTGATCGAAGAGATAATTTTGCTACTCTCGGCTTTTAAAATTCAGAACGTGTTTTATCCTTCGCATCATAAAATTTAAAAGAAAAAAAAAAAAAAGAAAGGAAAAATCGGCCTAAACTAAATGAAATTTATTACGAAAAAAATTAAATTAATGAGTCGTTTACTTAATAGTATTACTTAATAATTAAAAATGGAAGCTGGTTATCTTGACCCGATTGTTAGCCTAATTTTAGTCAATCAGATGATTTCTATGCTAACAGAGATTTGGTGAACCGTAGAGGGTGTGTCTATCTTTCTTAAATTAACGAGCCAAGAGAAGCCTCATCAACATCTTAACCTCAACCCCTACTTCATAAGTACATGACGTCACGGCCTATCTACGTCCTGGGGTAAAAATTACTCTCCTCCCAAAGTACATTATTCACTCTGCTCCTTCACCTCCAGGAAAAGAAGTATCGCTGACGAAAGGAGTCTCACTCGTCACCTACATTGATTTAAAATTGAAAATAACTTTAATTTATCCTTATTAAGTAAAGTACTTTCATTTATTTTTAGAATATTTCTAAAACATAAATTAACCGTGTTATTTATTTATTTATATATTTTGCGAATTTGGAACTGATAAACTAGCTTCTGCGAGATTGATCAAAACACAAACTGTAGGCCTACCCGTTTAAACAGATTTGGATTCTGTTATATATTAGCTAAAACATTTTTTTTTACCAATAAACTGATGACTATATCAGTTGTTTTGTCATAAAACATCAGTAAGCTGTTAACTGAACTTATTAACATATAATAGGCCTAAGCCTACTCGAATATTTCTTTTAGTTGAAAAGTTTTTCGAATTCTTGAATTTTTTAGATATTAAATCTTTGATTTATTTTAAATATACGTTTAAATCATTAAAATATTTTTGATAATTAAAAATCGAAGTTAAATTAAGTTACGATTTTATATATAAAACACGTGGCGCCATCTATCGAATGAAGAATTTAGACAAAAATATATTATTATTGGGATTATAAAAAATATTTATAAAGAATAAATATTTCGATTTTAATTTATGTAATTTTAAGAATAATATATACGTTTTTTTTTAAATAAGTAATTTGCATTGTTTATATATTTTATAATTTATTAATCATTGCTAAATATTATTATGACTTTTGTTTAAATCGGATTCATAAGCCAGATTTATTTTAGAAATGCAGCAATTAAAAATATATAATACTATAAGAAAAAAAGATGTCATTTCTTTCATCTAGAAAGAATAATCGAACTTATATCCATCAATTCTATTTTTTTTCCGACATTAACTCACATGGAGGCATGAATATCAAAGAAGAATCATTACAGGCAGTCTGAAACAATGCGGATGACGCATTGTAGATTCATGATACGCACCATGGGGCTGTAATGGGTCTTTTTATTTCTTCCCCTCAATCTCCCAGAGAGAGTGAAGACATTAATCACTCCCTTAAATTTAAAAATGCAACGAATCAATAACAACAAGCATTCTCTTCCAGGGGGAGTGGCTACGCATGAGTGGGCCGCACCTATCGAGCCTCGGGCCAAACAGGATTGGACGTGTCAAACTCGTAACCATAGTAACCGAAATATGTTCAAAAATGATTGGTTCTCTTCGTGACCAACTTTTTCGTTGTTGTTTCCAAAAATGGGGAGGGAAAAAAAACTCGTGTGTTTAATTAAGCTTGACACGTGGATAGTTTTTACTTTAAAAATTTGGATTTATGTGTAAATATATAAGATGACGAGTAAATTTTTTTTTTTTTTAATTTCGAAGAGATCACGGATCGTTAAAGACTTAAAACCGTCAAAGTGGAACGTTTTCTTTTTAATTTTTTAACTTTTTTTTGACGCTATTATTCTTCTTTCTCACTTGTAAAAATGAGTATTTGCTAACTAATTAACTCAGTAGTGATTAATTAGGTTAATCACATCGACCTTACTTCCATCATTTTACTCTCGTTTTGTCTTTAACGAAAGCCTTCCAGTAATTACATCGCAGAATTTCTAAGCTATTAATTCCAAGCAACGTAAATTAGAGTTATAAGGAGGTGAAAGAAATTAACTTCACTGCTTTTTAATTCTTAATCAAAGAATGTTGGAAATGCACTAAAATGGAAATTAAATTTGGTAATTAATAAATAATAATTACTGATTATTTATCTGAGTTAATGATTGATGACAGATAGCTTCGCGCTTTTTCCTTATTAATGTATTCTTTAAATTGCGTTAATTTTTTCATAGTCACGATCTTTCCGACGATTTTTAATGTCATAAATAAGTTGCATCATAATTTTGGGAAATTTCGTGCACAAACTTCATTTAACGACTTCAGTGCTTGCGAAAGGGATAACGAATATAGGGAGCTTGGGATTCTATACAAAACTGGGGTCACAGATTGACATTACTTTGTGGTTTTGCCCAGGTTGGACAAAAGAGGCAGAGTTCTATTCTGTGGTCTCTGACATGTAGAATCTATTAATTTTATTGTCTCGACCCTACGTTCGCGTGTTCCTCGCAGTCAATCTATGGATAAAGTAATTGTTCCTGTAACATACACATATGAGCTTATAGCAAAACATCAAAACAGTTTCTGTAGTGAGTTATTTTTGATATTATTAACTTATACAAATTATATATACATATATAACACAAACAATTTTGTACACATATCCCTTAGCATGCGACCTGTTATAAGGCATTCGTTGATCATCGTGTTTGGAAAGATGTAACTCTAAATAGAATGATTCAGGATCATCTTGATTTTTATAATCTCAAAATATCTTTAGAAGTTTTATTCTTTGACTACGGAAACTGTCCCCCAAGACAAACAGTCTCAACCACCTGGGGTAGTTAGTGGCAGGAGACAAATACCTGAACACGACCCCTGGGTGGACTTAGATGCGGAGGCGAGGCTCACCATTCATCATTTCCATTAAGCAGAGGTGAAGTTTGTTTTAAGGTTCAGTCATGGGATTTTAAGGGTCAAGGCTTACAGGATTGGAAGGGGGAAGAAACTTCTCGATAGATTGGAGAAGGATTTCCAACAGAGTAAAACCATTAGTCATTTGGACTTAATAACTACCCGTCTGTGATTAATAAAACAAGAAGGGAGGAAGGAAAAAAAGCAAAAAACATTCGGTAGTTCTGTAACTCCTCACTAGAGGGCGAATCAATGGCGATGATGTCACTGTTTACTAATTAGAAAAAATTTTCCTTCCCTGTTTTCTTATGACGCAATGAAATATTTGAAAAAGTATAAAAATACTGCATTAAGTAAACTTTGCTTTTAGATTCTTCATGCTATTATATCCTTTCCATCGGCCGCCTTTAATTTAATATTTCAAACATTAATACTATTAACATAAAAGATCGTTGACGGGAACTGTATTAAATCATTTTTAGATAACCAACCTTGATTTTTAATCAAAGATCAAAAATTTATAGCCTCTTAAAATAATTCTTATCACGTCTGATGATGTATTTTTAACGATTTGATAAAAGAACAAAAGAAGCCAAATATTTTTGACAGAATATTTAATAGTTGTACGTGAATGCATTTAATTCTCTGTTTTTCAAACTATTTGAAAGGTACTTCTGATAAATATTGAGTTAAAAAAAGTATTTTACGACATTATCTTGAGAAAACGTATACTTTAAACTTTTTTCCTTCATTTTCTTATCAAATTTTAAGTAATTTTCCTGTAGAGTAGATGGATCGTATTTTCATATCTTGATGGAGTAATCGTTCAAAATATACGTTTGAATAATTTATTGCGAAAAATTTTAAAAGATTTTCCTCTAGATTTATCAAACTGGATTTTTTTTCAGCTTTTATAATCTAAATTTTAATTTTGATTCGATACGAACTCATGAACTTTAGAAGGAAAATAATGGAATTTATTGAAAACATATTAAAAATTATTTTAAAATTTTTCTTATCAGGATTAAAATAATTATTGAATTTTTAAAAATACAATATTAAAATTTTTATTTGATTTTCTATTCTTTTTTTATGCTGTAAAGCAATAAATATTTAAAAAAAATTTTTATTGTCTATAGTTTATTTTTAAAAAATTAATGAAACGGTTACAAAGTTATACAGAAAAATTATTTGATGTATAAAATTATACGGCTTAATAAAAATAATATAAATAAAATCAATAAATAATTTTAGAAATTAGATATCTAATAAAAATGCAAAAAATAGAAGAATCTTACACAAAAAAATCGAAATAATTACTCTTAAGACATAAAATAAATGGGTTTTATCTAAAAAGCAGACATAAAGGTAGTTATTTTTATTTCTGTTGCGTAATAGTTTATTATTTTTGCATGTAAAAATTGACTTGTAAAAAAATTCTATAAAATATAATTATACCATCTATAGATATAAAGCAATTTTACATTGATTATATATTATCATATGCTAATTCCAATCAATTAAATATTAAATAAAATATTATAAAATATATTCAATATATTTATTTAAGAAATTTTTAACAGTTATACATTAATAAATTATATCTTGTTAATATCGAAAAATATATGAAGAATTTATAGAACAGCTTTCCTTAAAATAATTTATAATTAAAAAATAAATAAATTGCAATTTAATAAACTGGAACGGATGCTAACGATTTTTGAGATCTTCCCAAAGCAGTTAATATTTTGATATGCTTAACCTGAAGATTTTTACAAGTTTTATTTTTAAGTCCGGACGTGGAGTTTATAGACCTAGATAGAGAATGTCAGAGGTTAAACAGATAAGAAACAGAGGCAATGGCTAAGAGCTAGCATCCCTCACCTTGAATAAACAGTCGTTGGCACAGACTATAAACAGTCCATTTATGCCTGGACACACATTATCTATAGAAAGCGTGACACTAACCGTAATTGGCGCTAATGTTATACATTGAGGCAAGTAATGACTTTGGTTGTTGAACCAGCAAAAGATGTTCAAATAGTAGTTGGTTTATGAGCCACTAACGCACGATTTTGTCTTAGCCTCCAATTTAACTCCAACGAAAACATTTACTTTTTAAATCGTCTTCTTAATGAAAAACAGTGATATAATATTTATGCTTTTTATTAGGAAAGGCAATCGTGCTATGAATCTTCCTACTTCATATGTGAATAACAGGACTACGTTATAGAAACGACTAAAAGATTATTGTACGAAGAATTATCAGTAGTTGATATATATATACTGAAGATTTGGAGATCAAACTAAGTGTTGAATAAGCAAATTTTTAATAAAGACTTTCAGAAACGGCTGTAGATGCAGTAAAAGTGCCGAAACGAAAGAGAACAATAAACGATTCACTCGACGCCTTTCATTGTATTTCGAACAGTTTCGGTCACCCACAGACTATTTCCCTAATGAACTTCAAATGGACAATCCCTACTAGGATTCTCTACTTCATCAAGACGACATTTACAGCACATTTTGTGTATTGCTTGACGCGGCCAACTGTCAAGTAAAATAATTTATTACTATCAGACAATTCACGACATCCATTAACTAAAATGTATTGTCAGTGTCCAGACTGACCGTCTGGCCTGTTACCTAGCATAATGCCTCAGGTGAAAAGTAAAGGAAAAAGGCCATTCCAGACAAGAGAATTAGAGAGAACTAGTTCCACAGTTCGCCAACTTGGATCGACAAGTGACACAGATACCTCATAAATAATGTGGACGACTTGCTGTGAAAATTGGTAGGGAATGAAGGTAAGTCTAACGCCGACCGCCGACCGTTTGTGTAGGGAGGGTGACGATGGGGTATTCTGGAATCGGTGCATCGCACGCGGTCTCTGTAGTCGTGTTAACAGCGCGAGAGAGAAATGATGCTAAAGTGTCTCGACAACTGCCAATTGACCGTGTGTCTCCCCAGGCCATATGTTGTCCTAATGCATCTCGTATAATGCCAATAACTAAATTTGCTTTAAGGGTGAGAAGCCATATCTAAATCTATACATCTTCGAAATTTTATCCTTGATACTACTTACACATCTTGTATTTTATCAGTTTTCTTTCTTTATTTTTCCCGAATTTGCATTGCGTAATGTTTGTAAATCAAGAAACAAGTTCACGTGAAAATAGAAAAAAGTTAAGATAAATCTGACAAGGCTACACCAATCGTAAATCTTCGATCACATATATAGAATATTTCTATTAAGCGAATTATTAAAATAATTCTAATTTATATTTTAAACATTATCATAGAAAGGCCTACAGCACAAAAATAACTCATAGCAAATCGAGCTGCAAAAATAATTAATAATTTATGCTAAATTATTTTTTTGAAATGAAATTTTCTTAGATGTAAATTAATATATTAATATTCAAAAAAGAAATTTTAGCAAACGAAAAATTTTAGATAAATAACGTAGGCAAACATCATATGTTAATGAAGTGTAATTCAATTTGGAAATGAAATTTTGGATTTAACAGACAAAAGTTATATAAAAAAAGAGACTCCGCCCAATTCGTTTGACGTTAAATTTTATATTACATTCTGTAATGGATGAAGATTTTAGATATCCTCTTTAAATATGGAAATTACTCAATTAACAATCTTAAAATAAAGATAGTAAACATAATTTCGGACGTTAATTTACAATTACTGAAAATGTTTAATAATATGTTAATTAATAATAGCACAAATGGGTATTACGAGGAGTCTGTTCGCTTCCATCGCATGTTCTCTATATATCGTCAAACCATTTGATGATATCGGGGACAGTCAGGGCCAATCTGTCCCTTGAGGGACTTAATTCTCCAGCACGTTTCGCCATAATGGGCAGCCCTGTAATCGTTTGGCGTGGCGTTACATCAGGCGGGATTAAGGACTATCACAGACAATCGTACCAACCATTGGCCCACGGGTGCAATTGGTGCATGGTGCACGTTTCTAAGTACTGATTACCCGTTTGGTCATAAAACTGAAGCTTTAGGAGACGGTTGGGGATGTTGTTACTATGGTAACCACTGATGAAGTCATGATGGAGTGTGGAGTCACCCGAATGCTTCGGAGTTACATACTCTCTATAAAACAGGAAGAGGAACGATTGTTGAAAATTGGATGGTACTTTTTTCCTTCTTTACAGTTTTTATTTTCAGAAAGAAATAAAACAATTTTATTACCAGGACGTGCTTTGAAAAATAAATGTAAATTTTGTATTTCTCTCTGTCTTACGAAAATTAGATGCTAAGCACATTTAGAAACTTTAAACTTAATAATTATCGCTATTGTTGTGATAAAAATTTTATTGCTGGTTTTATAATAACTGCATTGTTATATAGATTTATTTTTCGTTTTTAAATTAAACTTTATAAAATCAAAATTTTTGATCTTAAATCAATTAAAAATATTAAAAAATATATGTTGTGATTTAAAATTACTGTCATGAAACAATACGTTTTTAAATCCCACACTTTTATTTATTTTAAATTATAATTGAAGTACAGTATATATTTATATTTTTATAGAAAGACATCTTAATTATATTTGAATGTTGCAAAACATCATATATTATTAATTAAAAGTGTTTATTTCATAATAAATACATTGATTAATATTTCAATAAATCTTAAAACTTCGACAATTTTATTTTTGAAAATACAGTATTCATTTATCTAATTTTCTATAGTATAGTACTGCATACAGTACAATAATATATTTGATTAAAACTAGTAGCGCCATCTTTTAACAGTAAAATGAACTTATCATTTAATATCATTTAATATTTAAAATTTGAATCATATTCATTATTTTTCCAGAAATACCTTTTTAACTTAATATTTAATTTTGTATTTTGAACATTTGTTATTAAATTAAATATTAAAAAATAAATAAAACTACATAAAATTGAGAATTAATAACTAATTAATTATAATTTATTTATGGGGAATTTTATTTAAATAATTCACAATTTTTGCTAGTAAATAAAAAGAAACAATAAAATACGACGTTTTAGTGTCGCCCTCTGTCGGTGAATCATTATAATTAATACTGTATATAATATTCCGATTTTAAAATTTGTCGTTTACAAAAAAAAATTCACCGAAGGAAAATGAAAACGAAATGTATTTATTGTAGCCACAATAAAAATGTTGTAAAATTATTATATAAAAAATTTATAACTGGAAAATTACATTTTTTTTTTTATTTACTTTGAGAGAAAAATGTTTTATTTTTGCACACAAATGTTCATTTGGAACCACCATACGTCGCAAATTTTTAAAGTTGAATACAGTAGCTGGCATTTCAAGTAAAATAAAAAGAAATATATATATAGTAATTAATATAATAACTTAAATAAAATTGAAATACTATATAGAACATTTTCTTTGATAATTTAAAATTTTATTTAATGTATTATTTTTCTTTGATTTTTAATATAATGAATTTTATTATAAAGGACTAAAATAATATAAATTTAAAAAATAAAAATTATCGCTTATTAATTATTAAGTGAAAATATAATATTTTTAAAATGATAAAAAATGGTATTCATCTAATTTTTTAAAAATTTGCTATAGAAGAGCGAGTGCTAAATACTATTATAAACATTTACAGCAGAAATACGATAAATTGATAAATCACATTCAAATCTATTATTAGTAATAAAAATCACACTAAATGTCAAGCAAATAATTTCAGATTGCACCAAACTTTTGGCGAACCTTTTCAGAAGCTTTATTTTTCCAAATTTTTGGTTTTCTTTTTTCTTGATTTTGTTCGATATCTCTTTTGAAAACCATCTGACTATCGAAATAATTATAATTAATATAATGTAACAATTTGTCGACTTTTTCAGGAAATTCATTGATCGTATCCTGATTCTTTTTCATGGTATTTATTATCATGGGTTGAATGCGTGCTTTACCAATCATAACTTTGATTTTTTCCTTGATCATCTGAACGATTTCTAATTCGTTTTTCTTCTCATTTAAACTATTTTTTGCAAATTCAAAATTCTGAAGTATAAGTGTAAGAAGGATATTGATCAATACCATAGATGCGACAATTGAAAAAATAAAAAATGCTATGGGAACAGAAAATGGTGAAACTTTTGCCATTTCAATATATTTGGATTTTTTCAACAACATACTTATGCACGATTCAAAGGAAAGAGTGAATGTTGAAAATTCCCACATGAATCTACCGAGAAGTAACCAGAAAAGAATTACAAATGCGCAAAAAACAATCATCAAACATACACCATAACTTCTCAACTCTTCTGCACATTTCTTTAGAGTTGTAGATACAATGCTTGTTCTTTTATTAAATCGAAGAAGTCTAAGAAATTTAAGAGTGGCAACAAATATGAGAAAACCGACTGCATATCCATAACAGGAATCAAGAAGGACAGCTTCCTGAAGTTTAACATAGCCAGTTCCTTTTGTCTTAGTGAATATCTTGAGAATTCTTTGAGTAAGAATAAAACGATATATGTTCATTCCTATTCCTGAATATGCAAACATAAGATTTGCAACTTCGGAGATATTCCAATATTCATCAAAATATGATTTTCCTAACTTAATCATCTTTCTTATTTCACGAAATGTGAAATAAATATTAAAAATAACAAAAATTATTTCGCATGTAAGTGTAAAATAGCCCGATTTAGTATGATAAAATAATAAACGTATAGGATCGATGTGGTAATATGGCGAAATACCACCTCCTGGCAGAAATTCGGCCAGGATAGTCACTGCAGCAAAGAGGTTAACTTGAGCATTATATACTGATATTTCAATAAATATTGCTCTAGTATATTTATCTATCCAACTATCTTTTTTCAGTCTCTCAATTGTATTATAAACCTTTTCTTTTTTTCCAAATAACGGTACAACGTATCCTCCTCCTCCATAGTAATCCATTTTTCCCCAAAATGGATATCCTTTCAGCTGAGATGCAGTCAGATATCTATATTCTGGTGGGATAGTGGTATTGATTAAAAAATTTGGATTCCATCCTTTGGCATAAGTATTAGAATCTTCACTGAAGATGCCTCCATGTCCAGAACAATCATTAATTATATTGTTAAGTTTCTTTATTACAAAACAATTATCTAAAATAAAATGAAAAAATATGCATTATATATCTGAAATAATAATAATAATAATAATAATAATAATAATAATAATAATAATTTCTAACTAATAATTGTATGATTGACAGCAACCCATAAGATGAAATAATAAGTCTATTATATATAAAAATGATCACATTTTTAAAAATGATAAATTCAATCTTAATAGCCTAAAATTAATATCATAAATTTTATTAATAAGTAAAATAATATAATAAATATGTATACAATAGATTTTTAGTCTATTTTTCGAAGAAAACTGACTTGTGAGACTTTAAAAATTATTATGCTGTCTGCATCCCTCACTAATCATTTTTGAACTAATAAAGTAAATTTTTATAAAGTTCGATAAAGATATTTTCCCATCAAATATGACCTCGATGCTTCTTGTTTAGCTTCTTGTTAAATTTGTGAAAATCAAGCAAATTCGTTAAGTCAAGTAATTAAAGTAACTTTGATGACTCATTAATTAACTGTATTTTCAACTTTATAAAAATGACGGGCATTCAACTACAGAGTTTCTCTCTAATAACTTTTCAATTGTTTTATTATGAAATTTACCATAAGAGTTAAATCATTAAATTTGTTTAAACATGCAGCTATCATATAATATTATATATACTGTATAAAATATCATTTATCTAAATAACTATTTAGATAAAAATAAATAAATAATACTTTATCTATATTTATTTCTGATGCATTTGTTAATTTTTGTCATATAGAAAATTACTGTTAATAAAATACAATGTAATATTCTCTTATATAAAAATACAATCAAGATCATTAAATTGCTTAAAATAAAATTTTGAAAAATTGAAAAATTTTAATATATTCCTACTTACTGGGTTTTATTCGCACTTGCCTCATAACAGCATAACTTATTTTTATATTAATTTTGTCATCTATAAATTCTCTCAAACCTAAAGGAATTCGCTCATTATACCAATTTCCAATAAGTAATTCTGGAATTAAAGCTTCAGTGGTCCAATTCCAAAATCTTCTATCTGTATTAACCTTTAATATAGAATATTATTAAAAAAATTATTATTTGATATAAAACCCTAATAACAATTTATTTTAATTATTATTACCTTATTGAAATCATTCCAAAGATCTCCTGGCTTGATGAAATTATTGATTAAGTTTAATCTCATGTAATAAGAATTAGGATCTCTTTGACCATAGCTTATAATTATAAGAATCCAAAGATAAAGTGAGTAAGCTATAGATTCTCTTAATATAGTTTGCATTTTTACTTCTTTTTCACGTTTCTCTCTAGCCTTCTCTAAACTTTCTTCATCTAATGGCCGATAGATGTTCTTTTTTAATGGTTTTTTAACTGAAATATTTTAGTATTAAATATTTTAATGTATTAAAATGTAAATAATATTAAAATATAGGAAAATTGTAGAAAAAACTAATGAAAAATTTGCGCACAAATATTTTTGTAAATTAATATCCATACTAACAAATACAAAGTTCAAACAACATTTCAAATTCAATAAAAGAAACATAAACCAGGAACTTTATTATACACAAACTCTATTTTGCATCAGATTGAATTCAACATATTCAAAAATTATTCTAAAAACGATTATATGTAGGCCTACTTATCAGATTTTTAAAACATACAATTAAAAATAGTGATAATGTAATTAGATAAATTGGAATGAAAACAATTTTTATAATTATTAAATATAAACTTATAGTATTAATACTATGTAAAATAATTATGTGTCGGATGTATACAATGTTCAATTTCATTTCCACGTTATGGAAATCATGATTTGATATTCTCATTTAGTTTTCTCATCATGGTTGTTGGCATGCTAAGTTTTGTTATACAAAACTAAGACAAGACAAAATTATAAGACAAAATTATTATTACTATGTTATGTGCAGAATGATATTGGGAAAATGAAACATTTATTAAAAAGTTTTCGATATTAGCGAATGGTTTCTTTAATCACAATGATCGAAATTGGTCACGTCTAGTATTTCAATTATATAGGGCTCTTTAAGAGCTAGTCATTTATTTATGAAAACAAACAATTAAAACATAATAATAAAGAACAATAAAAAGGAACATTTATTGATTCGGAAACTATTCCTTTGGAACAAAAGAACTGGCAAATTTCAGGAAAATAATGAGTGGAAATATTTTCAAACAAACTTAAAAATTTGAACATTCGAGAGAAATATGACGACTTAGTTAGACATACTGTAGATTGTCTAAAGCTATCAAATGCAAATTGAAATCTAGATTCCGATTAGTATTGTTTTGGACAATATTAATCGGAATCTAGATTTAATTCTGATATTATATTTAGCAAACTAAATCATGTATGTTATAAATTTTACATTGACAATTACTCTTTATTACTTCGAATAACAACAATCAAGAGTTAGAGATTCTATAATATTTAATTTTCATAATAAATTAGTCGCTATATTTAAAATGGCTATCATAAAGAATAATTTTCTAGATGAGAAGTTTATGGATGATGAGGTTGTACAGACTGATATTAAGCCTACATAAGGAGAATGAATACCAATTTCGTTTTATTTATGATCTCATTTTTCAACAGATAGCCAAATTCATGAATAATGTCAGTAAAAACTGAGAATGATTTAGAATAACAGCTTTGGATTCAATCTTAGATATTCTCAGTAAAAAGCCACAGTAAATATGGTGAGAACACGATTAAAGAGGCATATTTATTTTAAATATTAACATGACATCTACTCACCATTGGGTTTAATATGTAACCATTCTTCGTCATAACCAAGGTTATGATCTTCCTCATCTTCATCGGCATCATCATCATCGTCGTCATATTTTAGTTTCTGACATATCATTGAAATTAAACAAGCTGTTAACAATACCTAAATATAAAAATAGTAAAAAAAGAGAATTAAATATAAAAAATTAAAATCCAGTTATGGTATAGTTAATAATATTATATATTATTTATATAAACTTACTTTTAATGGTTGTGTTAACAGCAGAGAAGAGAAAAACGATATCAATAATGAAGTAACCCATTTACTAGTCTTAACATTTCCAAATTGTATTCCATAAGCCCACAAAAAGAAAATTGATCCAAAAATAGAAACAATAACAAAGAACCATCCAAAAAACACACACCACCAAGGCAAAGAAAATTTCTTTCTTTTTTTCGAAGTTTTAATAATTTCACTTTTAGTTCCATTTTTAGATTGAGTTACATTCTTTTCTTCAATAACAATATTATTCAACTGAATATGACTTCCTATAGGGAGGAAAAAAATTACCTTTTTAAATTTGCTTAAAAAACAAATGCAGATTTGCATAATTTTTAAAACATTGAAGTAAATTCATGAATATTAAGTAACTTACTTTGCTTTTGTATGGCTTCTTTTATGTGTGAAGGACGAAGTTTCCTTCTTCTTGATTTTCGAAAAAAGAATATCATGATAAAAGTCGGTGGAAATATAATAAAGTTAGAAGTTACTCCGACTGCAACCTAATAAAAAAACCAAATTAAAAACTGTTCAAATATTGAAAATATTATTTTATAAATTATAATTACTTGTTCAGGTGATAAAGTGAATGGTCCAAATTTAAAACTGCTACCGCTTTGTTGATCGGGTACTCTTCCATACCACATGGCATTCGCTAACATAGATAAATATAATACTGCCATACAACATGAAACACGTTGCACTCGAGTAAAGCGACTTCTATGAGGACGCAGAAATATTGACAGCCATAAATGCCCATCCATTAATCCTTTTCTTGATTTAAGCGAGAACAAATAGCTAAATTCTGTTAACTGCTCTTTACCTGCTACAGGAATTAATCTGTCGATCTGTAAATTTAAAACTAATTTTTTAAATATTGAATATAAATTAAATTTAAAATAAAGTTTAATTAATTACCATTCCATCATCCTTTTCTACAGCAAACCATTTATTGACAATAAATTCATATTTTAAACCTGTCTGAACATCTCTAAAGACAACTGATAAAAGATACCAAGAAGCTGAAGATCCAGATCCAGAATTATCATGCCAAATGCGTAAATAGTTTAGATTACCTAAACAACTTTAAATAATAATATAATTAATACAGAAATATTCCGTTTTTCTTTATAAGAATTAATTAATAATTAAACTAAAAAAAAATTAAATGCAAACATGCATTTTAAAAGAGCCGGAATATTGTATAGTGTATCGCTTTCGTTAATGATTGAAAGAGTTACTTCAGGTGAATACTGAAGTAACTCTTTCAATCATTTGTAGACTATTCAGTATATTTGTATACTATTCAGTATTCCTCATATTAATAAATTGAAAATCCCTCCCAATTATAAAGATAATTCGTTTTTATAGAACATTCTTCAGTTATTGATGGTTCTAAATTAAAAATAAATTATAGTATTTAAAACTGAGGACACAGATTAAATCAATAATATTAGTTTTAAGAAATAGCAATCAAAATATGCAAATTGTATATAATTTTTTTAAAATATTGATATAATGTTCTCAATATTTGATTGAAAACATTTGATATTAATATAATGTTCTCAATATGCTAAATTCTGACAATTTTATAGATTAAAATCTTCATATAAGCTTACTTTTGTTATTATTTTCAAATATTTAACGCAAAACTTTCGAGTTACGATACTTTTCTCGCAAAAGTGGAAACGTTTTTTCGATTAACATTTCATATAATATAATAGTTGATTAAGAAATATTTATAATAATGAAATATTAATAATTAATATTATTTTATTCAATAGGCCTATTCCTTACATTTTGAAATTATATTTATATTTAAATTTTATATTTTGGCCGAATTCATTAAAAAATTGATCAGAAAATAAAGAATAGAGATAGCCAAGTTAAACTACAATTATTATGGGTAAAACTTAATTACACAATCTACTTTCTCCAGATGAAAATTCGAAATTTTTCTGATATTTCTTATTTATTTTAAAATAAGAATAGTTTGATTTCGACATATATACAATCAAATTTAAAGATTGAAACTATTAAACAGCAGACTTAATATATGGAACAATAATACGGTTTTAAGTTTAATAACAGTAAAGATTTAATTTTTACAGTACTATATTTAGTTCATATCGCATCTATGAAATTCAAAATCGAAACATAAATATTTATTTTTAACAAAGTATAGAATTAATTCTAAATTAAAAATTCAATGTATAATTTATCTTGATTTATAACTCTATAATTTTAAACTATGATGTTTTTGAATCCTTTAGAATTTGACAGCTACGACTATTGCCACTGATGCTAATTCTTATTATGATGTTGTATATAAACTATAACAAATATATCCTATAAATTAAAATGTTTTATTTAAGAATAGATTTGTAGTTTCTCTTTAACAGCAGATCTATTCTTTACATAAAAATTTAAATTTAACTAACCTAGGAACAGCCATAACGAAAGCATCAATTCCTTTTGTTTGCAGTATAGGACGTTCATCATCTCTTAATGTTCGAACTCCTGTTTCGTCATCATCACCCGATACAAGGAAATAAACCTGCATCATTAAGAAATTAAATCTGATAATTAACATACTAATTAATAAAAAGTGAATTACATGCTTTATTAAAAGTAAAATTAGAATAAATCTAACATTCCAAAACTATTAAAACACTGCCTGTTTTGTGGCTTCTCTAATAGAACAATTTAACTGAAGATTCTGAACTCTTTTTCGGTAATAAAATGTTAATATTCTAAAAAATTAAAGTATTACATGAAATCGTATTGAATGGTATATGAAAAAATTACATAATCATTAAAATTTGCTAATCGAATTATAGGCAATAAATAATAGTAATCATATTGAGTAAACTTCATGCATATTAATATGCGATTTATGTTATTCCATTCCTATCTTCATTACTGGAACACTTTAAGTAAATATATGTAGGTCTACTTATATAATATATCTTTCAAATCTTCATGTCGCTATTCATCTGATTTTGATAAAAATGATATACAGTGATGTGTTTCGAAGTGGCTTTATTAGTTGACATTTTCAGTAAAAAACGTGTACGGGACATTTAACATAATAATTATTTTTTCTGAATTATATTAATGAATTTTCATGTAATTTTACAGTTCATATAAATAAAATTATTAAAAGAAGAAAAATAAATTTATTTATAAAAGTTTATGAATTTTTGAATTTTCACTGTTTCTTTTGACTTTTTCTATTAGTATTTTATGATAGACATAAAATGCTCGTTAATGCCATTAGAAACACTTTTGTAATAACTTCAAATGCGCATGTTTTAACATAAATGCAATATTCAAAGTTTAAATAAAGTTGAAATTTTGAAAATATCTAAAACGAAAACATTCTTGAAATTCTCTTTTTAAGGAATTTTTCATTTTAATAACTGAAGACAATGCATTTATGACCAAACTGCGAAAATTTTGATAGTTTTTTGATAATCAGAAAAAGCATAATGCAACATAAATTTTGTAAAAATTTTAACTTTAGATAGTGAGACGAGTTAAATTGTTTATATCTGAATACTTTAGTTTTTAGTCGATAGATAATATGATCTGTAAAATTTGTCATCAAGAATTTAGAATTTTTGATGTTTAACAAGAAATATATTAAGATTTAAAAGAGAAAAAAATATCATGTGATAGATTTCAAATCAATATGCTTTAATAAAACAAAGTTTAACTGAATATTTATCTTTGTTATAATTAATTATCCAATAATTATTTATTTTGATTTGAAGAAAGTAATATGAAACGAATCGGATAATATAATAAATATGATAACAGACAACATTTAATCGCAAAAGAAATTTAAATAATCAATGTTATAGCTGTATCTTTCGCTTATAACAGAAAAAGTCATCGATGACCACAACACAATGATTGGTTATGCTCTTTCCATGGTTCTTTCTAGCAAAACTGTTCCGAATGCGATTGAGCAATTATATAATCCTGTACAGAATAATAAAACATTGCTTTAATATGTAGATATAGCTACAATGCATGTAGCACCAAACATTTTTTTTATGATGTTTCCTCTACCCCTTGACCTCTTGACCCAGCCAAATACATGCAAAAATATTTAATTTACTAATTTTGTTAGAAGCGCCGTAAGTGAAAGAGGAAGATTTAATGAAAAAAATATTTATAATTACATCAAATTATAAAATATAACATATTGAGCAATGTGATATCGCAACTGACGTTATACGGAATGTCACGAGAAGCCAAGTATCTCTCGAATTGAAAATATTTTGATGAAGATAAGAGAAGAAAGAGCAAGTCCGTGTGGCCTAACGGATAAGGCGTCTGACTTCGAATCAGAAGATTGCAGGTTCGAATCCTGTCTCGGACGAAGACATTAATTTTGCATGTCAGGGCATTTCGAATACAGATATTTTAATATATAATAAAAAATTATTAGATATAATGAGAAATCTAGACAATTTAAATAAAAATTTCTCACATTTTTACAATTCAGATGAAAATTTAATCATAAAAAATGAGGGAAACTTAGAAAATCCGTAAAATAGTCATACAATACCATGTAGTAAATTATCGTTCGTATGTGCTAACGATAAACATAGCTACTAGTTTGTATTCTGGACTTTATGATTCTTTTCTCAGAAATATGTCAAATGTATCCTAGATTGAATAATTATTTTCATTTTAAATTAAATATCATATAGAAATTAAATAAATTATAGTTTTTCTTTTGGCTAGGAGAAAAAATATATATAGAGTCAACTCCCCTAATGTGGAATACGTTCCCAATGTGGAATATCAAAATATTTCCTTTGTAGAGTGTTGTTATTTGGTTTTATTGTTATGTTCGATCAGGGCCCGGAGTCCCTATCGAGCATAGAAGGCGTCTGTTGTGAAGAAGTTTGCCAGCGAGGAGAGAGTTCGTGTTTGTGATTGCTCGGGAAGAAAAGTTTTACGACAGTCAGCGTTGGAGTTGCTGTTATTCGTATGAAGTAAGTATTTTAACAATAATTTACTAGTATGTTATACCTATATACCTGAGCTAATATCACAGTAAATATATAGAACATTGACTCAGCTCTTCTGAATCTAACAACTTAAAAGTAATAT